>JAODKC010000098.1:1398615-1415725 GCA_026777985.1 Mormyrops attenuatus | reverse complement strand
CTCAGCTTCAGTCGCAGGTCATGGGTCCTCCAACTGGACCCAAAACATACAGCTAAAAGCACTCAAGAATGGCTGAGAAAAAAAATCATTGGCCTATTCTTAAATGGGCCACCATGAGCCCAGATCTTAATCCTATTAAACATCTATGGAAAGATCTGAAAATTGCAGTGTGGAGACGCCACCCTTCAAACCTGAGACAGCTTGAGCAGTCTGCTCAGGAAGAGTGGGCCAAACTACCTGTTGGCAAATGCAGACGTCTCATTGTGAAGTACAGAGATCGCTTGTGGGCAGTGATTGCTGCAAAACGTGGTGCCACCAAATATTAAATTAAGGGTACCGTCTTTTTGGCCTGTGCCGTATTCATTTGTTTAATTGTATAAAATATTCAGCTGAATCAGTAATCAAAAGCAAAATCTGATTTGTGTTAAATATGGAATAAACAGTAAGGGACACCATTAAACTTTTGTCAATTTTAAGTTATTCCAGAGAGAGTTGTGCTTTTTTTTGTGGAAGGGTGCCAACAAATTTGTACACTGCAGCCTGACACACACCACCTCAGAAATGTAGAGGTTGATTTATACTTTAGTGTTGAGTCGACACTGTAGGGTTGGCGCCCCATCCTGGGTTGTTTCCTGCCTTGTGCCCATAGGCTCCAAACCTCCTAAAACCCTGAATGGGACAAGTGGTTACACAAAATGGGTGGATAATTATACAACATATAAACAAGATGTATACTGAGCTGCAGTACTAGAGGCACAAATATGTGAAGTAAAAAAGGCACTTTTAGCTTATTAATTGTTTGTTGTCTGCTGAGAACCAAATAAAATGAAACTATCTGTGCCATATTGAATGGTGTGGAATCATATTCATTTGCATCACATCATATCACATTTTGTTGAATCAAATCATATCAGTTTTCATTTGTTTATGTAATCATTTGCGTAAACCATCATTCGATCATGGCATGCTATACTTTTTTGGAAATCTCTATGTCTTAGCTATACATATTACAATTTCAGCTCTCTAGGTATGTTTTAAGGGGTTCAGAGCTAAAAACCAAAGCAAAGCTAAAGTCATATAGTAAAACTTAGCGGCTATCATTAGGTTCTGGTAAATTTTTTTAGCCGGTTTATTAGCATTATCGAATCGAATTTGTAGTTAGCGAATTAGCAGTTATCGAAGCAGATTATTGGCCAAAATGACTCTAAATCCAGTATTTTTATTAATTACCTTTGTAACACATGTTTTAATAAAAAATATACACCCAGAATAAACTTGTAATTTTTTTTATTCATTAAAATATGGTAAAAGGTGGAACATTCCCCTCGTGGGGTGTAAGAAAGGTACCCTGAAATCTCACCAATGTAAGAAAAGAACCCTGAAATCTCAAACAGGTGGCCATGACTTAATGCCAGGTCTGCAAATTAGCTCCAATTAGTGTCACCCTAAAGCTAGTGCTCCCCAGCTGATCTAATGCTCCCCAGCTTCCCCACACATGCCATCCTGCCACCGCTTGGCTTGGATTATTGAAAGTGCATGGAGCTGAGTGGGCTTTTCTGTTCTGACTGGGTTGGGTGTAAATTCGCAGGCCAATGTGCCCAGTGACAGGGAACATTAAACTGTTATGTATCTAAGCGCCGCATTGGTGTGTTATCCAGCACATGGATGTGCAGCCGAAGCCGGCAGGCCTGTAATCACGGCCCGCCTCACAGGCCTACTCCGGCCTACTCCGACCCCCAGCCAACTGCCAGCGATTAGGGAGACAAGTGGCTCGGCCGTGCCCACTGAGCGCTGAGCTTGTTTTTAATCCAATTTGACCAAACGGCTAGAGAGAAATGAGATGCAGCCATGAGGCGAAATTCAAACTGCACTGCCGCTCCAAATATTATGGCGTGTATTTAATAGTATGTGACCAGCCAGGCATGGCAGTGGCGGCGAGGGCGTACATGGCTTAGGTCAGTGTTCTCAAACTGTGGGGCGCCAAATAATTGGGAGGCGTAGCCAGATGAGGTTCTGAATATACTAGAAAAAAGTTTTTTCTTCCACCCCCCCCCCCACACACCACTCAACAAATTATATTGATAGTAATCCATTAGCAGATTTCATCACCTGACGAAATTTATTACGGAGCCCTGGGTCGGGAAAGAGTGGGCTCTTGTTATGCAAGATGTGAACAAAAAAATTTGAGAACCACTGGCTTATGAAAATGAAAAACTGCTTGTATTGCATGGGTTGAGTATTGCTTCTTTAAAGAAGAAGAAGAATAAAGTTTGTTAAGGATCATGCAAGTTTTTTGTCTTGACGTCATGCTTGGGGAGACATAAAGAAACAATAGGGTACATGGAAGGCAACAATGAAACAACAAAATATCTGACAGATAATAACAATGACACAAGTGCCTCTCATTTCATAAGCATTTTGGTAACCAGTTATAACATATGCAGTATTCTGTCCCTCCATAAATAAACCTTTCGATATTATATCCATCTATCCGTCCATCCAGTACAGGGTCATGATGTCCAAAAATATTCATCTTGCTTTAATAAACATAAGTGACCTTATTAAAATGTTTGATTGCCGAGACTGTTATCAAGAAGCTCTGCAGTAAGGTGATGGCGAGAGCAGGGAAAAAGTGCAGGAATGAGCAATTAAGCTAAAAACTCTGTATATAAAACACAATAAAGAAAGAATGAACTGCATGTGAGCAGGGTGGGGGGGCAGCATGGGGGCGCAGTGGTTAGCACTATCACCTCACACCTCTGGGACCAGGGTTTGACTCTCTGCCAAGGCTCCAGATGTGTGGAGTTTGCATGTTCTCCGTGTGTCATTGTGGGGTTTCCTCTGGGTACTCCAGTTTCCCCCCCCCCCCACAGTCCAAAAACATGCGGAGGTTAATCGGAGTTACCAAATTGCCCATAGGTGTGCCTGTATGAGTGTACCCTGCAATGGGCTGGCACCCCACCCTGGGCTGTTCCTTGCCTTGCAGGATTGGCTCCAGACCCCCTTTGACCCTGAATAGGACCAGCAGTTACAGGAAGTGGATGGGAGCTGGGTGGTAAGTAATGGAGTAAATGTATTCTCATCACTATAATGGAGTACTGTTTTTTGTAAAATTGTACTTTTTCATAGTTTTTTTTATAACAATATTTTTACTGAAGTATTATTCATTTCAGGTAATGTACTTCATTACTTTCTAATCTGAGTCCATTACAGGGTAAAGAGAAAGGTGAAAGGGCCCCATCACAAAATGTGAAGGAGACTGTGCAGGGGGCCACCTCCCACCCATCACGATAACCTGCATTTAGCTGGTAAGTGCGACCGTGGAAGGGGCGTCTAGCAGATCTACAGAGTCAACCCTAAACCCACCTGGCGCTTCATCAGAGCAGCTTTCAGAAGAAAGCATCAGACGATATTCCCTGGCCACATTTAAGGGAGCTTTTTATTTTTCCAGTCAAAAAGGGACGCTGCTGGGTAGTGCTGATTAATAGTGTCGATTTTCATCCTTTTTTAATCTCTGTGGAAAATGAAAAATGAAAGGCCAGTTTAATTATGATTCAAGGGCATGTCACGGGCTGTCTACAAACTGTGGTTTGTAAACTTGTTACACTGCAACCCACCTCAGAACGTATTACGCTGCCTAAGAAGCTGTCGGGGGATGTTGGAAATGTAGACACAGACACACCAGTGGACAAATATAAATGCTTGCAACAGCACAGGCCATTTAACGTACATTAACAGGGATAAACGAAAAGTTGTAGGACTTTGTTGGCTTCTACAGAGTGTCGTGATGTAATGCCGTTGGCTATTTCTATGGTTCAAGTGCATTGCACGAGAGGGCCAAAAATAAACAAATCATTACTTCAGCTAAATAGTACAGCAATATCATAGTAATAGTAAAATGGTAACAGGAAGTATTTGACATTTGTTTGTATTTTTTTTCAGTTGGTTGACATTATACAGCACCACCCTAGGCTTGGAGTCAAAGTATGTGGAGGTCTAGTGCTAGAAGTACGAATATCAAGACTGCGGATGGTCTGGCACTGCATTGTGCATGTGCCATGTCACGCCTGCTTTTGCATAAAGTAAAAACCAGCCCTTACTTGTCTGATATACTAAAATAATGTCATATTGCACAGGCCTAGTGCTAGACTCACATCATCACTAGCACTGCCGTGGCCTCCAACTGTGACAATTTACCTACGAGCATCTTATTTTGTGAATTTCCTTATTGTGATGCACTGTAACTTAAGGTGCTTTTCCACTGCCACCAAGACTTGAGGCGTTCCCAAGCTGTACTGCGAAGAACATCTCCAACAGTCTACTTGAAAAATGACTATAGAATGACTGGATTCATAATTAAAAATTTATGCAAGTTAATGCTAATTCCTCTAGCATTTCATGCTAACATAACATGGTTATTCTCACAGACGTGCTAGTGGAAATTAGCACGTACTAAATCATGTACACCGTGTGAACAATGAATAGTGATTCTGTATTACAGTGGAAAAGCATATTATAATGCTGTATTTAAACCTGTCTTGAACGAATTTAAAATGATAGGTTGCGTTTCGTAAGATCGATAGATTTGAACGCATAGCACTTTTTACTTTTGATGCTTAAGTTTAACACCAAGTACTTTTAAGTTTTGAGTAGCATTTCACTGGATGACTTTTACTTGAGTAACATTTTGTGTGGTATTTGTACTTTCATTAAGTATGAAAAACTGAGCACTTTTTTCCACCACTGCATGGGAGCATCTTACTTTCAGCAATAGTGCAGCAAGCAGTTGAATAAATACTATAACCTAAAAGCCAAGAAAGAAATTAAGATTTCATCGAAGAAATTATTATCTCATGAATTGTTCTAATTCATTGAATTGATGCTAACTTACACCCTGTTATCCGCCTCCGTTCTCTATGCTATTTTTTACCCATTTTAACACTTGGCATACATAGTAGGGGTGGGCGATATGACCAAAAATTATTATCATGGTATTTTTCACTTTTTGGAGGGTATCGGTATTATATCATAATATTACTTTTTTCCATGCCCTGTCCGTTTATATAAATTGAGATAAATATTTTATAATAGTGACATAGGTGATGTCATCTCATATTTGTTTTATAACTGTGGAAGTAACAACACGAAGGGAATGACAAGCCGTTTCGGCCGAAAATGGCGCATTTTACTTTTCCTTTTAAATAAAATGCAGGGTTGCCAAATTTGGTCAGCTGGCCGTCGTGAGATTTTCAATTTGAGAGAAGTCTGCACTCAGATACACACGCTTTTACATGTACGTAACAGTTTTAAAAGTAAATATTTTTTAGGGTTTGAAAAATACCCCAATGCATTTGATGTAGCTAATTTTAGGTTGATAATGGAATAATAAAGATTTGCCTTAAGATTTCTTGTGTGAGAGGACATAACAGCCACTCCGTTAGGAACCTTATGGATTTTTGGTTTAGGGTGTTAGATTTGCTGCTGTTATTAACACTAAAGGCACATTAGCTCAAACAATAGGGCTGCATACACCGAAGTACGTCTTGCTTGGAGGTTAAAGGAGTTTGAAGTTAATTGCCGTGGGAAACGGCCAGTTCTGGTGTTACCTGGGTAGTTCTGCCTTTTACCACGCACTTTGCATGAAGGCTGCAGCGCAAATATATGATTTATTGAATATCTTTTACTTTTTAATTTGCTGCTATATATATAACCAGGATATTTAGTTTAATGTGTATAATTACACAAAATCTGTTTTTTTTTATTTGTTCATTTGCTATCGTGACACCCCGTCAGAGTGTGTAATAGAAATATCAGACAATGCAGCTAAACCGGTTACATAACGCCTATAAGCGCAAGTACTCAGAATTCAACTGAAGCTTTGAAGAAAATAAAATGTTTTATACAAAATAGGCTGTTGTAAAATTAGGCTGTAGACTTCTCGCGGTGTTACTGGTATAGTGCAAATCCATATTGTGGTGCACCCGTAATGAATATGACACCGGTGTATAGCCAACCCCTAATACATAGTATTAAATTTTAAATTCAATTTTATTTTAAAAGTGCATTTTCACAACATTGCATTGTCTAAATGCGCTTTGCATTATCTCTGCCCAAAGCCCCCAATGAGAGAGCCAGAGGCAACAGTGGCAAGGAAAAACTCCCTAGAAGGAAGAAATCTTGGAAAGAAGCAGACAGGCTCAAAGGGGGGAGCCCATTCTCCTGGGGCCGGTAGAGGAAGTCAAATGAACAAAATGAACAAAGTCCTAATTTATACAGTCCAAATATTAAACTTTAAGATTCTGCGCATTACCTTTATTTTTATACTACTGCTGACGGTGGATGGTAATGCCAATTTATGTTGACCTTTTATGCAATTTTATCCACCCAAAGTTGGGATTATATTAAAATCTTCAAATATTAAGTGTTCAGTTTTATTTTTTGGCAGGAAGGTCTAAGTCAACAGACCCTGAGGGCCATGCACATGTTGGAGCACTAGAGTACTAATAACGCCAAATAAGAACACACTGGCTCTCACACAGCTATCTGAATAGCCACACAGAAAAACAATGACCCTACAGATTCAGTCAGACATGTGCCAGTTGTATGTAACCTGCAGCAGAGCGCCATTGTTACCAATACCTTCAGCTCCTCACAAAGTTTCTAACCATCCCTGCATGACTAATCAAACCCAGCTGGGCACTCAAGTCAAAGACCATAAATAGTCCCACAATCCTCCGCTCCACTTGTTTTCAGCCTTGCGTGTCTTAATGGGCATCCATTATGGGCCCATGATGCAGGTGTGATCTCACGTTAGACACCACAGAAATGGTGCACATAGCTCTCAGGACGTATTATGTCATTTTAATTAGTGTTATCAGAGCCACTGATGAATGCAAGGCAGAAAAGCTTACTGGTGAGATTGCTTTCCTATCTGTCAGTTTATATGTTTGAATGTATCTTTGCATGTGTATTGATGGTCATCAAAGGGCTGAGGGAGGGTTGAATGAACTACCGCATGCACACTGACGTGAAGTCCTGTGGACTGTAGGTGCTCCAGCTCCTTGATTGTGGAGCTGTTGAGGTGGGAAAAGGCAGTTCTATGACTGAGGAAAAAGTGGCACATTGTGTAGAAGTAATTTACTAGTGTAGTGTTTCACTACTAAATAAAAGAAATGTTTTCTTTGAACACTTACTAATGACTGTTGTTGGCTACAGCCACACCTTGCAAAGCTGTACACTGCTACCTCCAACCCAACAACCAACAGAGGCAGGAAGCTGCCAAGCTGCTCCTGAAATAGCCTCCCTTGGTGGTGCCAAGCCCCAGGTCGGGGTGCTACAGTCCCCTCAATTATCAATCATTCTGCCCCCTAGGGAGACCCCCAAAAAACAGCAATAACAGCAGCAAAAACAAGAAAACTTTTATCATAAACCTATATTCCTTCCTAAGGACAGGATGCTTTAGTGTTCATCACGTTAAGAATCCTCTTGTTGGAACACGTGAGACTGGGATATGGAATGGCCACGTTTAAGAAGCAGATGGAAGACTAGATACAAGCAAAAATGTTGAACTTGTCTTTATAAATATTTCATAGAAGGAGGACATTTCATTAATTAGACAGACAGGCTTATCGAGAGGCACGGCCATCACGTCCAGGGGTACCTGAAGGCAGTACATACATACAGATGACGCGTTTCAGTTAGATGCCCCTTTCCTCTTCCATGTGACATTATGTCTCTGAGGCAGGCATATCTGGCAAAGGGTCAAAGGTCACAAGGTGCTGTGACATGGAAATGCTGGCTCTGCCACTTACTGCATCCCCACTCTGTGTTTACAAGAGACTAAACCCCAGGGGCATAAAAAAGTAATTCTTTAACCAGGTGGCATATGCATACTGCCCCCTATCTTTGGAATGAAGGCACTGCATACTCTGGCAGGGATTGACCCGCATGACCTCAGCATTCAGCCCCCTTCATCTCACCCAGAGACACACCTCTACTCTCTGTTCCTGCATGTCTGATAACTAAGGGTGGGAGATGAGGCTATTTGAGGGCCATAAAGGTGGGAGCCCCTGCATCAAAGCAGGTTAATGATGAGCAGGGAGACGAGTCAGCTGGAGCAGGGTGCCCAGCCGCCCTTTGGACCCCTTAGCGCTATAATGCTGGGTTATAAATACACACCTATTGACACACACACGGCATACTAATACACACACACACATACTCATACACATATGCAGCTCCTGTTTGACCAGTATGAGTTAGTGCAATATTCCAGATATGATGTAGAGTCCTGATAGACTACGGAGGAGGTATGATGACAGATATTGTAGGGAAGCTGCACATTAACCAAGCAATTGGAAGTTGCACACTGGGCAACAGCAGCAGTAACTTTGATTGACTTGTGTGACTATACTGTATAGGCAGACATGCAAACAGCTGCAATATACATAAAAACAACATGGGAGGAAACCTGTACAACAGAAGGAAAATGTAAGCAGAGTATAGGACATAAACCCCACCCCCCTTGGAACACGAGGCCCCCGGCCAGGAGCTGTAAGGGTGCAGGGCTGCCCACAGAGCCAGCATGCCACTTACCTATACTACAGACCTGTGGGGGATTTCTGCATGTGTGTTTGTATCTGGGTGGCTTTCAGAAAGTGCTGTGGATGCAGCGTGAGCCTAGGAGCAGTGTCAGGGGCACCCAGGCCTCCAGTGGGCTTTCAGGAGGGGCCCTAGTACCATGGGCGTGGGTGGCTCTGCTGGGCTCGTGGGACCTCGACAAGGCTGGGAACGGGCCTCTTGTTGGCAATGTGGTCCTCTTAACTTTACCCTGAGAACATGGTGGCATGGTGCAGCCCAAGAACACTCATGTACAAACACCAATACACACACCCACACACACATCCGCTTCCCGACCACTGCAGGCCACTCGCTCTGACACTGATGCAATGTGTAATCTCCAGCTCAGCCTCGACAAAGTAAAAAATATATGACAACTAAACAATTTTGATACAAACTAAATGTGAAAAAGGAGGCATTCAACACCCTGGGGAGGTCTCTACAAGGGCTATATTTTGTTACCACTGGTTCCTATTGTTAGGAACTTAGGAATACACTCATATACACACACTTAAATACACACCAACCTTTGCTTGACACATGCAGAATACACATTCATATTAAAACACATATATATGGAAAACTCAGCTGAAAATAACACATGTATTAGCAGATACACGTAAAGCAGATGATGTGAAGTAGAGCCCCTTCAAGGTCCCATTCATTTATGTGACCAAACGCCTGAGCTGTGGCAAACCAGACTGGAGCATGCTAGCGCAGCATGAAGGAGCAGTGGAGCCGCCTGGGGTCCCCACACAGGCAGAAAGGACAAAAGCAGTAAACCGACCCAACAAAAGGAGCTCCAGCTATGACTCAAAGGGGGCTGAATAGATCACAGCTCTCCACAAAGCAGAGCTGTGGTTTGGGATCAATGATTGTCTGTTAAGATTTTAATCTTTACTTTTAATGTCAAGCTGTTTACTTGACCGCATACTGCCAGTGCATGGTGGGCCCTTTCACAAGGCCGCTCCGAACGCTTTGTTGAGCATCAGCTGGACTTTTTGAAAGCAGTTCCATCAATGCACAGGGTCAGAATATTCCGGTCAATGACTGCAACCATGAGGCAGTGCCACATCACAGGGCTGATTCTGGGGATCCCCCCCAGGACAGCAGCGACGGAGAGGCGTAAACAAACAGCAGGGCCCCCCTGCAGTGGAGAGCAGTGACTCACTTGTGGTCTGCTCTGGTTGCCAGTCTGTCATTCAAACTCTTGCCCCCGGGAGCCCCACTAATGGCTGTGGCCCTGGTGAAACACGATCGGGCCAGAGACCAAGAACCAATGCTGCCCTGGGCCTTTTTTGGATGCCATTTCAATACATTATATTCTCTCGAACTGTCTACATTATATTGGGCCTGGAATGTCATTTCTGGCAGAATTCACAAATACTGGAACAGTGAAAAGAGAAAATGAGTGAATGTTTATGGCTGGGTGTAATGAGTAGGATGAGTTGCCTTTCTAGGCTCAATTGTATAGCCAGCTCACCCCCCCCCATCTCACACAAACACACATGGAAGCATCTACCCACAAAAGGCCTACACACATACACACATGAACATGGAGCATGGAATGGTGAAGAACACAGAGCATTACCTGCAAATAATGTAATGTGAACCAATAAAACTTTATAAATGAATAAAAGCCTGAGTTATATCCATGTTCTTAAAACAAAAGGTTATATCTGAGTTTTTCAAAAGCAAACATGTGGACATGGCTTTGTGCCCCTTTTGTTAGTTTGTGTCCCGCAGTCCCTGCTTATGAAGACACAGGCCTATCTCTCCACTCTGTGGCCACCATCCGTGCCTCTGTAGGGTCACGTCCCTGCCCGCCGCCTCCCTGCCGTCACTCTGCCCACACGCACCGGCCGGCGATGCGCCGGGCCACCTCCGGCTAAGCCGCGGGCCCCTCTGAGGCGCTGTTTGCTCTGTTTGTTTGTTTCGTTTCGCTCTGGCATTATGTGTGATTGCAAGGCGGCGCGGCGGCACCCATTATTACCGCAGACGCAGATGTGTACTTAGAGCTCCACCAATGGCAGATGGCTATATATATATCTGCTGTGAGCAAAGGCCAGCACGCACAGGGACACATTCCTGCTGGCCGCGAATCACCACGCTGCCAGGGGACACGCCAGCTGGTCCGATCGGCCAGGAGCAAGCAGGAGCCAAGGAGAGGTTCAAGAGTCACATGAGAAACTGCAAATAAGCTCCAATGAGCTCCTAAACACTCACTACAGCAAGAATAATGCAGTGAGGGGTCTCTCTGCTCATTATAGAACAGTCAAACATTCTAAATTGCGTGTGTCCCTCTCTGCTAATTTGGAATGGCCTAATACAATAAAGTAAGGGTATTCCTACTGGTTCGTTATAGCATAGCTTGATACAATGAATTAGGGATTTTTCTGCTTGATTGTTAAACCAGTGCGTACTACAGTGAGTCAGGGGTGGTCTAATACAGTGAATCAGGGTGCGGCTGTGTGTTTGTTTTATAGTGTGTAATACAGTGTGTCAGAGGTGTTCCTGTGTGTTTGTTTTATGTGGTCTAATATAGTGAGTCAGGGGGCTCTTGTGCGTTTGTTTTACAGGGTGTAATACAGTGTGTCAGCGGTGTTACTGTGTGTGTGTTTGTTTTAAAGGGTGTAATACAGTGTGTCAGGGGTGCTCATGTGTGTTTATTTTATAGGGTCTAATACAGTAAGTCAGGGGGCTCCTGTGTGTTTGTTTTATAGGATCTAATACAGTACACTGGTTTAGCCTCACAACCTAATTTTTTTCTTAAATCAGAACCCAACATTTTGAACCAAATTCATTTCCAAAAAAGTACAGTAATAATAAATATAACATTAGTACTGCAATAACAGTAACACAATTTGTTCATGCACTTAAAAAACAAAAAAGCCCAACTTTTTTTTTTTAAACTACACAATCAGCAACCCACCAGTTGAGAACCAGTGGTCTAATATACTGAAGCAGGGATCTTTGCCTGCCTATATTACGGCAGGGTCTAATTTCAGTGAATCAGTGGTGCTCTTGCCTGGGATCTGCAAAGCCAGGTATGAGAAGTTGAACCAATCTGGACAAGATGGAGATGTTTCTTTCTCTTGTCATGAATACTTCTGCAGCATGACCCTAATTTTATACTGTGCCCACTAACTAGTACATACCCACAAGTGTCCTTTCAATCCCATTGGCTACTGCCTTCTGCTGAACACAACACGCAGTACCGATCATGTGTGATGTTTGTGCTCTGTAGGGCAGCTGGATGCACTGGGGCAGAGAAGGCAGACAGGAGAGTGATTAACCAGAAGTGCCTGGGCATAATATTAAATCATGCTCTGTAGCTGCTCTGATCTGTATTTGTAATTAGAGCTGAGAATGTAACAGAGAAAACACTAGAGCAATTTCATAATGACTCAAGCTCTATTAAGCAAAAAGACAAGGGTTTACATTAGATTATTTAATTGTTTAAGTGTAGTTATTGCATAGTTATTGTGAGTGGTGTGTAATTCAGGATATTAGGGTACGGTGTCTGTGATGTGCAGAGGTTTCATCGTTGGGCCCCTGAGCGAGGCCCTTAACCCCCAACTGCTCCAGGGACTGGCTGCCTTTGCTAATTTTGCTAATTTGCCTTTAAATTTTCAGTGGCGGCCCCACAGTGGCCAAACTTCCAATCATAGTGTCTATTTTTATCTTCTACAGGATCATATATTAAGTTTTATTCCATGATGACTGAAGGTTAAAGTACGCCTACCAGGCACTAAGACAGGCCCATAAAGATCGCTTCACTGCTCCTTCTCATAAGGGCAGTCAGCAAATGAAATGGAACCAGTCAGTGCCCAAAATCTAAGACACGTGATATCAGTAATGATATCATTACTGGGGTAACTTTACATTACATGGGGCAACTTTTTGTCAATATCACCTGGCAACGTTGCTCAGGCACTTTCCCTTTGAGAATGGCCAACAAATTTCTATCTGGAAAATTTTGATCTCAGTGGGCCACTTTTTGAGATCTTCCAGTCAGAATGCTAGCAGCCGATCATGTGACTGATCTTTGTGGTGTCCATCTCAGAGCAATAGAGTTGCTGTATTCTGATTGGTTGTTGCCAACTGTCCATTGCCTTGATTAGTTGCCCTCTGTCTCACCTAGTTGCCCGTTTATAGCAATATTGCTCAAAAATTCATGAAAGAGAAATGAGGAGCCAAAGAGCCAGCTTGAACCACAAAAAATAGGTGTCGATGAGCACCGAAAGTGCATCGACTTGGTCTAACTGGAGAGGCGAAACCTCACCACCCACATAAGATGCCGCCTAATGGCTGCTAGCCTGACAGCTATTGTCTCTGTAAACAAATAAGCTGAATGAATAAACATATTAATAAACATGCTGTGCTGCGGTGCTGCCTCTTTCACATTGACTAATTAAGCTTTTCAGCACAACTATGTGACCATATCATACATTTACATTCAACATGTCCATTTTCCATCTCCATCATTTGTTTTAATAGATAATTGTTCAGCTTGACTTGGGGAATATATAGCTGTTTCATACAGCAGGTGGTACTATAGTCTTTTGCATCCAGGATTTGAGGTTCACGTCTTACCTCTTTGCAACGTCTTTTTGGATATTGTCCCAATGACTCACAAGTTATCTGTGGAATCACAGGTGCAGAAACCTATTCTGACTTCTGACATTTGGCTTTTCAGGGAAAACTGATCTGACAGGCTGTTGTGTTAACAAATAGATATGAAAACACACAATTGTAGATACAAGGGCACATGCCTGCATAACCATGCACACACACAAGCAGAACCCAGGAGAAACCAACAGCCTAACCATCACCTAGCCATTGGCTAAATATGTTCTCTTACAGAGAAAAAGGGTGGAAGGGTCACATAAGGAGATGCCTACGTAAAGGTCCTTAAACCTTACATTGGTAACTATGAAGCCTTGTATCATTTGTTTATAGTCACAAACCATTAAGGTCTTACTATTTCCTGTGTTCAGGAGTGTGTTTCCTGTAAGCCTTCCTGTCTCACCATTGGCTTGATTATTTTCAATTGTCACAAAGTATGGATGCAATATCATGGTTCGAATTACGGGGAGTACTGTACCCCCCCATCAAGACCCAGACCCCCCCAAAGAGACAAAAATAGCAGTTGGGGGGGGGGGGTCTTAACATTTTTCTTTTGTTGTAAAAAAAAAAAAAAAAAAAAAAGATAACCTCACCTTGTAGGAAAATGTTAGGGGTGGCCAATTTTATCCACAAAGGGCCGGTGTGTATGCAGGTTTTCGCTGCAACTCCATAATTAGGTCACTAATTAAAGGACTGGTTGGCTGAAGAGTCCTCACACCTGGGTTTGAACAGTTGCCCTAAAGGTTATCCCAAAAACCTGCACACACACCAGCCCTTTGCAGATAAGATTGGCCACCCCTGGGTTATGTAAAACGATTTCAGACACCCCTAATGTGGACCGTACCGTTTTAACCACCTCAGCACTAGAAGCAGCTTAGCCATTCTCATTGAGTGACCTGTTCATTGTGTTCGTCTGTCATGGTACTGTTTGTCGTGAATTGGTAAATGTAAGCAGCCAGCAGAAGTATAGCCTGTTGAAAATGTGTTATTTTACAACCTTCATTTATTCGTTTAAGTGTTTCATCTACTAATGCAAAATATGACGTCTTTATAAGTTGAATTACTTACCACTGTCCTTCTGAGGTCGGTACAGTCAACATTAGTTACGTTTGCTAGCAATATAAGCTAAGTTCTCTATTTAAACCAGGCTTATTTGGTGAGGTAAAATCGATCATGGTCATTTTCCAAGGAGATGAACTCCCTATGTTTTCATTCTCATTTTATCATGAATAAATTGTGCCTTTCTGAAATTAATTCACCACTTAGCCTGTGTGGTTTGTTATTAGGCTAATGTTAATGCATAAGAAAGTCTAACGTTATACTCTGAAAAAAACATTACTATCAGTGAAACCTATAGGGGCAACGTAAAAAAAAACTAGCTAGCAAATAATAAGCACTATTATTTGAATTTTAGTGGTATTGACTCTGCATTCCACAATTTCATATTTATGCACATTTTTAGAAGCTTCATCTGATAGCCCAGATACTGTTTTGTTAAACATAGATTAGATTTTATTCACAGACACACTATGAGGAAAAGGAAAGATGGAGACGTCAGACACTTTTTTGGTGGTAAAAGAATAGTAAGTAGGAAAGTAGGAAAAACTTTATGTCTTAGTACCGATTTCAGAACATTACACTAAAAGTATAGGTGCAGATTTGCAAACTGTTAATGTGTATGAAGGAAAGTGGTGGTCAGCAGAAGGCAGGAGAGGCACAGGAGCAGGCAGCAGGGAGATGGCAGGATGAGGACAGCGTGCAAGCAGCAGGGAGATGGCAGGATGAGGACAGTGAGCAGGCAGCAGGGAGATGGCAGGATGAGGACAGCGTGCAGGACAGTGTGCAGGCAGTAGGGAGATGGCAGGATGAGGACAGTGTGCAGGCAGCAGGGAGATGACAGGATGAGGACAGTGAGCAGGCAGCAGGGAGATGGCAGGATGAGGACAGCGTGCAGGACAGTGTGAAGGCAGTAGGGAGATGGCAAGATGAGGAGTTATCAAAACCAAATTGTTTTGGATAAGGATAAGGATAATAAGATCTTCTGTATTGATTCTCATTTTGTCGCATGTCCAGACCATGAACGTGTGTTGCATAAATGTTTGTAAACACCCCTAGCGCATCTTGCACTCTTAACATTGATCCTGGTGGTGACGATTCGTATTGACACGGTAGCGGATCATAATGGTCATAGAAGTGTTATGAAGGCAGGAGGGGTAATTCGCAATATCACTGCTGAGTTCCCCTTGGCCATTAAGCTACTTTGTCATTTATAAGAAACAAAGAGATATATGTTCATGTCATTCCAAGATAAGCTTTCTGGGAAATCGGTACTAAGACATAAAGTTTTTGAAATAAATTAAAAGGGAACCATATTAAAATATCAGATTAAAATTAAGACTGCCTAAAATAAGACAAAAAAATATTCTACAGAAAAATTAAACATACTGTCAATGACAAGCCTGGCCAGTTGTCATAATTATGAAAGACATATTTAAACAAAAAAGCATTTTCATTTTCAGAACTGTCTGAAGGAACAGGGAACGCATTTTATTTCTAAGTTGGCACCAAGTTCCTTCTTGTTAATGATACTCAGGGTTAGTATAAAAAACCATATTAAATATACAGTGTTTGTACTTTTTCCATTTTACAGGCCATTCAAGATTTCATCGCTATAATATCTGCCAGCTCATTGCGTTCCATGTTTCATTTTATTGTGGCTCAGTGTACAGTACTGACAAAGCCTTGCTTTATAACGTGTCACTTGTCACTGCATGCTCTGTGACGTCCACCGAAAGAATAAAAGAGTGTCACATGATTGATACCAATAAAACATGGCTTAGAGGAATATATATTATTGCATTCCTGTTAATAGGTTACATGTAACTTAAATATGCTCATCTTGCAGAATAATGACATACTTATCATTTCAAAGGATAAATTAACAAATTTTACAATGCATTTGAAGTTTGTCCTGTTTTTAAGAATGACATACTTACCATAAGGCATCACCACCATCATGACATCATAAACCTTTTTTCAGAAATATTAAGCCTGAAAAATGTTCACTCAGATTTTTTTAATCATTGTAATTGCCGGAGCGGCACCTTATTCCAGATGAAACTGCTGACGTGTCGTGTTTTTTTGTGATATCTCAAAGTCATTCTTGGAAATCTCGACTGACCAATTGGCCATAGGTTGATGACCCAGTCTAAGTGCAGCTGAACAGCTCGGTATTTATATTTTTGCATAAACACACCAACCATGTTAATTAATTTACCGACTTCATTGCATCTCCTGTGGCCAGCACAGGATCCAGGAGCAGAGTATGACTACAGGTCTGTGGCTTTAATAACCTCCCTCTCAAACTTTGACTGTGAAGGTCATTTAATGGGTGCGCAGATAGTGGGCGACACATTAAGTCATACAGGAAGAGAGTGAACGCTGGGGAATAATCAACATGTTTGTGCTTCCTGTTGTGCTCTGACCTTTGCATCTATTCTGAAATTGTATTACAAAAATTGCATTATCTGTTGTCTTTTGCTGTTATGTCTGACTGAGATATGATTAGTTATGCATCCGCATTGCTGTTTCACATCTGCTTGTAATGTCACAAGATTCTCCCTTAAGTACTTGAGGGCAACAGCTTAGTACAAAAACCAACTGAATTGAATTAAATAAAACCGAATATCTAACATTAGTAATGACATGTATAAGCCAGAGATTTGATGTTTTTACCAACTTTACAGAGTCCTAAACTTTCTATACAATTGTGGTTCTTTGTCCGGGGGGGGGGGGGGGGGGGGGTTAAAACAAATATGGGAACCCCCCCCACACACACACACACAAAAAAAAAAAAAAAAAA
>JAODKC010000098.1:1369452-1385474 GCA_026777985.1 Mormyrops attenuatus | reverse complement strand
TGGCTCATCAGAAGCCAGGTAGAATAGAAAACCTACTGGATAGTAGCTCTCCAGGACCGGAGTTGGAGACCCCTGGTGTAGGGATTGAGTCAGAAGCTCCCATCCACCCCCTGGGAAATGCTTCATCAAGCTGATAACTTGCTCTGTGTTTCTGCCCACCCCCCCAGGCTGGGGCAAATATGATCGTGTCCGGCAGTGCTGTCATGAAGAGTGAGGATCCTCGCTCAGTCATCGCCCTGCTCCGGAACGTCTGTGCGGAGGCCATCCAGAAGCGCTGCCTGGACCGGTGATCGGGGGGGGGTGATCTTCTCTCAAATTGACTGTCTCACCTCTTTGGCCTCTCTGATCCTTGAGAAGGTGACCTTCTGGGAGCGTGACTTCTAATAGATTTTTTTGTCTCATGCTGGTTTGGTTGGTGCTTGAAACATTCCTTTGGACCTGTTTAATATAGATTTTTGGGAACAACAAAGTGTGACACAATGTAATTAAAAACATTAAATAAGTACTGTGTTGCTTGTGATTTCTTACCTCTCTGATATCAAGCCCCTTACTGTATAACACAAAATAGTACCTTTTATCCATATCTGTCAATGGGATCCATGTTAAGGGGAAATTTGAACATTGCAGGGAGCCAGTTCATGTCGGCAGAAGAAAAGCATTTTTCACCCAGTAATTTGAAGTGTTTTACCAAAAGTTATCACACTTAATCAAACAATTTTATTCTGTTTTAAATGTTAATGGTTGTATAGTATTCTTTTGGCTTAAATTTGAATATTATCATTAGAAGACATTGACTTACCCAGGGTGACCAGCATTTAACTGTACACAGAGACTCTGGATGCTGTGCAGCCATAACTGTATCAAAACACTGTCTATTATTGTATCAGCTCCCTCTGAAGCATAATTTAGTTACAGTTATATATTCAGATGTCCAACAATTTATGTGACAATTGTTTGACAGCTGTCATGGTAACAGGTTTGCTTTTGGAGATGTTAAATTTTTATTTGGGAGTTCATTCCTTTGAATCCTGACAGGCCCAACCGTGTAGGTCACATGCATATTCATAAATTTAGTCCTCATTATTCCTGCAATGAAAAATTAATTTAGCTGTATGTACTGTACTGCAAACATTTTAGAAAATGTGGCATTTAGTTTATAATCTTGACCCTGATGTCCGTAGTGTTGAACATACCAAGCTATCTTTGGTCCTTGCATGCCATTTGCTATAAATACATTAAAGTTGCAGGTGGAGCAGTAAGAAGCAGGATTTCAAATCAGCTGAGGCTACAGCTGAATGCCAGACACCAGCTATTAGTCTTTTTTCTTTTTAATGCCTCAGTCAGTACTGTAAGTACGATAAGTGAGTTTTTTTCAGACAGTGTTGTAAATACGGTTAGGTCTTCTTCTTGGGTTTATCCACAGGAATCACTGCCTGCACAGTAGGGGACATCCTGTTTGGGATTCCAGCCAGCCACAGGGGCGATTTCATCTCAGGGTCCCCTAACTGCATGTCTCAGGACTGGCAGGAAACTGGAATAATTTTATAGTTTCCTCAAACAGTCCAAAAAATTTGATGTGGAAAAATGGATTTATAATCAAGGTACAGTATAAATAGGTACATGCATATGTTCAGAATTTACCCATTGCGATGTCTTTCAGGAGCTGCATCCATAAACCCATGTCGCAGGCTAATGGAACGTCCACCACACTGCTCTGAATCTGTGTTTAAGCAGATGCTTGTGGTCTCTTTCTCAGTTCTGTGTTAGTATGTCCAGAGGCTTCACTGGTTTTCTTCCACTTCCTGCTTTGCTGTCTTGTGATTTTTAGGCTAAGCCATACATGTTATGGTCGTTGTTGTATTAGAGAATTCGATATTGGTGGGGACAATAATTTAAATGTAAAATTCTATTTTTTGGGAAGGAAAAATGAAGTCACATTAAATTTTGGATGGGGCATGTCCCCCTGGTCGTAATATTATATTCATTTGGTTCAGTTATAAAGTCTTTTTGTCCTTATACTAGATTCATTGTTCCAGTTCTTTTGATGTTGGACTGGGTAGGACAAAAAATAATTTTGTTAGTAGATCTATTGTTCCAGTTCTTTTGATGTTGAAACGTATAGGACAAATAATCTGAAGCGAACGGCCTGCTGGAGAATTATTTGTTGCTAGGTTACACCTGCCTTATTAGAGACACACCTATAAGGAGCAGGCACAATGAGACAGAGGGGAAAGCTCTTTCAGTGAGCTAAAGCTTACGTGAGTGCGCACATTATTCTAAACAGATGCAAACTCTTCATTTATTGGTCAAATTCCTGGTGGTCTTGAGCACGTTGTGTGTCAAGTTTACTTTATAGGTCTGACAGTACCGACGACCCAGAAGACTTTTCCGAAGTGAAACTCATTGGTAAGCTCCCACGGTAAGTTGTTCCTTGAAGGAGCATGCTACTGCGTCGAATGTTGATTTTTACTTTCTGTACAAGCTGTTAGTTTGAAATCCAGTAAGCAAGGAGACAAGGTGAAAGATCACCACTTTGTAACGATATAACAAGGATGGTCAGATGAAGCTCTATGACAGACCTCATGTAGAACGTGTGAAAATAATGTTTTGGAAATATCTGCTTTACGTTTTAGTTTATAAATATATAATCTCCACGTTAACAGGTATGTATTCAAATGCTGTTTAAGGTCATGTTCAGAATGTATTGGTTTACTTGGGGTTTTGACTGGTACTGCTGAGTTTCAGATCTGATTTCCATCACACGCCACACATGATCCTATCATGTAGCATTCAGTGCCCATGTGGAATGCAGGGTTAATGATATATGGCAGTTTTCCTGATTGTTTGCTCAGTGTCAACAGAGCAGAGGTGTGGTAGAGGGCCCGCGTAGGGAGCAGAACCCATTTGCGCACACAGTGAATGACGTATACATGAGAGACAGCGCAGTTTGCAAGAACGCGGATTCTACAGTACAAGGGAGATCTGGTCACAATCAGCACACTACTGGCACGACACAGCAGGCAAAAGGAGGAACAGATTCATAACCATCTGATCCAATTCTGGTGTCCTGGTTAACCAGTACTAGCATAACCTTTTCAGAATCCTTCCTACGGTCTCCTCTCTCCACAGCTGTGTAACTGTTAAAAATCCTTACAAACCCTCATAGACTGGTGTAGACAGATTACACCATGAACTGAATGAACTGGCCATTTTACGTGTTCATACTAGCAGAACCCTGCACCTCTCATTACATCCAACAAGTTTACTACCTACAGATTCATCCTGTTAGTTTTACATTATTAGAGGTTTTTCATGTTTTTTTTTTTAAGGCAGGCGCACATCTAACAATTGGTCAAGAAAAAAATACTTAACATGAAACTGTACAACATTATGAAAACAGCTGTCTGAGTCCAGAACCTCAGCGGAATCCACTTTATTATTATATTCATGTACAGATCTGGTGATTGTGGAGGTCACTTGAGTACAGAGAACTTATTGCAATGTTCAAGAAACCAGTCTGAGATGATATGAGCTTTGTGACAAGGTGTATTATCCTGGTGGAAGTAGCCATTCATTATCACCCTGGGAATAGACATGGTCAGCAACAATATTCAGGTAGGCTGTGGCATCACCACCACCAGCCGTAATTGTTAATACAAGGCAGGATGGATCCATGCTTTCATGTTTACACCAAGTTCTGACTCTACCCTATGAATGCTGCATCAGAAATCAAAGCTCATCTGACCAGGCAATGTTTTTCCAATTCTCCATTGTCCAATTTTAATGAGCCTGTGCCCATTGCAGCCTCAATTTTCTGTTCTTCTGCTGCTGTCGCCCATATGCTTAAAGGCTTGATGTGTTGTGTATCTAGAGATGCTCTTCTGCATACCTTGGCTGTAATGAGTGATTATTTGAGTCAGTTGCCATTCCATCAGCTTGAACCATCCATCTACTTTCTATAACCACTTATCCAATTTAGGGTTATGGGGGGGGGGGATCTGGAACCTATCCCAGGGGCTACACACACAAGGCAGGGAACAACCCAGGAAGGGGTGCCAACCCATTGCAGAACACATTCACTCACATGTGAGCAATTTCATAACCCTAGAGATGGTTGTGCATGGAAATCCCAGTAGATCAGCAGTTTATGAAATACTCATATCAGCCTCTCTAGCAACTAACCATGCCACGTTCAAAGTCACTTAAATCATCTTTCTTCCCAATTCTGGTGTTTGATGTGAACATTAACTCCTGACGTGTATCTGCTTGATGTTATATGTTGTACTGCTGACATACGATTGGCTGATTAGATATTTGCTCCAATGAGCAACTGAACAGGTGTCTGTGTGTGTCTGTGTTTGTAATTATTACATTGTGGAGATCAGATTTCCCCACAATGTGATAAAACCTGTTATTTTGACATGGTGACATTTTTTTTTATCGCCACAAGGGGAAACTCAGTTTTATAATAATCTGTGACTACAATCGAAAAACAAAAAATGCCAAAAGTCTTGTATTTTGTTTGGTTACTTTTGGTAGGACTAAGGTTAGGACTGAGTAGCGGTTAAGGTTGTCATCGTCGGGATTGGGATTTTGCCCATAGAAGTCAATGGGGAGTCCCCATGAATTCCATGACAGGAATACGTGGACTGTGTGTGTGTACATTTTTATATATATATATGCATACATTTTTTATATATATATATATATACATACATTATATATATACATACATATGTATATATATATATACACATATATATACATACATGCACACACTGCATATACATTGTATATATGTATATGAACATTCATTCAAATGAAATCATTGTGTTTCATAGTATTAAAATTTTCATGCCTGCTGTCATTCTCAGGAATTACAGATGGCAGAGAGACGTGTCTCTATGAGAACTGAAGAATCGCCTGTGGTTTTGTCCAGTGAGGTAATCGGGAACATGGACAGCTACAGTTTCAATAGCCTTTCCTGTGTGAAAGAAGAGAAAGGCGATATTAGGGAGGTATGCACACATCAAAGATAGTATACAACCCTGAGTGTCAAGTTATCTGGGCACTTCACTTCAACTTCTACCCAAACTTGAAAAGGGCTTAACCCAGGGCCGCCCAACCCTGCTCCTGGAGATCTACCATCTCAGTATTAGAGCCAGCTTAGGGTCAACATAGCTGACTGCGAAACGCTACTCGAGGGCCTGATTATCTGTATCAGGTGTGTTAAATTAGGGCCGTGCCTAAACTCTGCAGGGTGGTAGATCTCCAGGAGCCGGGTTGGGCGGCCCTGGCTAAGCCAGTCCCGGGAACTGTACGGCACAACTCCCTTATTTAATCACCTTTAGCGTTTTACCGTTGTTGGGTAATTTTGCTGTCGGGTTGCAAACATTCACAATGCAAAACAAAAAACACGATACAGCCATCACTGTGAATTCCATTTATGCCATGCAGAAAACAAAACTCCTTTTATCACTGAATTCTTCATAGTATATTGATTGAACAGTTCTCACTTACATTTTACATTTTAATCAAGTTAAATCGCTACAAACCGAACTCATGTAATCAATCGGCCTACACACAGCATCTCATACTGACTCTGAATTAAACACGAACTAATCTGCAGAGCAAAACATTAAGAAATATATGCTAACGGTTTAACATCAGCCTAATTTAGCACCGAATTCTAATAACAACATAGGTATACAGTAACTAACTCACAAGCGGCATCCCTGTAGAGGGCCAGTAGAATGAGGCTTTCCCCACACCAGTTTCAGTTTCAAACCCAATGCCTCTCACGCAGAACTCCTCTTTTCCCTTCCGCAAATGAGGCGTAGAACATGTAAGGACTCACCTTCTCCTGTGTCAAAATCAGCTGCTTCAGAAGCTGCTGTCGATTAATAGTCGCTCTCAGAATGAAAAAGTATGCTATTTAGATTTCTTTGACTGAAGCTTGCTGTGACTGAATTGTTATTAGAAGTGGATATACTAAAAATCACCACGATAAACTACTGTTTGAATTAAGGTGGGCAGACGAAGGTGACAAGTCAATTTTAACCTTAAGTATGATAGAGTAGCAGTAACACAATGTAGTCTAACAAGGAGAAGATTGAAAGAAAAAAATGGCCAACATGCTGACGGAGAATAGCACTCCTGTTCCATGTAAACACTGGACATGTGTTTCCAGAAGGAGCTGTTCCATCTTGCATGGCATTCTTGATATTATCGAGAGGAGTCACAGCGCATGACTTGGTGGCAACTCTAGTCCGTACTGGGAACTGATGAGGACGGCTGTGAGGGCTCTGAGGGCAGATAAGGAGACGTTTATTAGATGAATCTGTGAGCAGGTGACACACCATCTGTGGTTTAGTGACCCACGTCCTGCTTACAGAAATATCAAAACATTACGTACATCTGAATCTGTTCCTTGGAGAGTTGCAGTCAGGGCGGGTGATGGAACGGTCCTTACACATGACGCTACAGGTGTGACCCGCTGGGCCGGCTACTTTGAGCAGTTGCTTAATGTTGATCCTCCGGGTAGGATGATGGACATCTCTGGGTTCAAAGTTCTCGAGGTAGATCCCAGAATCAGCTGTGAACCATCCGATCTCACTGAGATTGCACGGGTGGTGAATCAGCTGGGGGTAAGGAAGACCGCAGGATCTCTGGTATTTGGGGTGAAATTCTCCAGGCTGGTGATAAGGCTGTTCTCCTGGCATTGCGAGAAATCTTTGCTTCCATTTGGGAGTATCATCCCAACTGACCAGAAAATGCCGCGTAAGGTCCTTGCTGGGGTCACCCTTAACAGGATCCGTGATCCCTTGAGGTAGGATATTATGGAACAGTCACTAGATAATAGCTCCACCTTTTGGAAAGCCCCGCTCTCGTCTGCAATGCTCATCACTGCAGAATCACAGACCACAATTATGAATGGACTCCATGCCTTGAAGCCTTGTTAGGTTTCTGTGGCTGGTACCATAATTCCAAACACCTTCTTATACCACAGGTATTGTTTATGCAATAAATGTCCTGCTCTCCTTCACCAAAATAGAGTAAATGAAACCACTGTAAGATTTTCTATGGTAAAGTAGATCTATGAGCTATGTGAAACTGATAACCTGGGTGACTGGAGTACTCAAATACAGGACTGAATGTGCAAGCTGCCTTCACAATAGGAGAAGACTAGATAATGTGGTTTTATTTACTCCGACAAACCAGGAAGAAGACACCCAGTGGTGGGACCAGTGTCACAACTACCTGAATTGCCATCACCATCAAGTTCTGGAGGACTTGAAAGAGAAGGAGGTGCAGTTCTCCAGGATCCTTGTGGAGAACAAGGAATTGGAGCTGAAGGTAGGGCTCCAGTGTTGCTGGTCAGCAACGCTGCATCATTGCAAGGATGTCTGGCTGCAACCTGCAGGAATGTGCGGCTGGACGTCCAACCCAGCCCACCGTGCGTCACCTCACGAACCTGTCAATCATGCCGTTCGTTCAAGACACCTGTAAGTGTATTGGATGCAATACAACATTGTGTGAGCCTTCTTTTGTGCACCTTCATTTTATAGACATAAAATGCATGCTGAAGTAATAGACTTGCAGTATGTAAGGTTATCAGCTGTGATATAACAATATATGGATGATAGCACAGGGCTGTTGCTAGCTAGCTAATAACTTGCCTCTGTGAAGCTGGTAACCCACATGAAGCACGCTTAACAGATGTTTGAGCAGGCGCTATAATATCTGATGACGCACAGAGTCTTTAAGTTATCAAGTTTTAAGTTTTGTTAACTTCACGGAGGCTATATCATCAGCATGAAGTTCATTACCTAGTTATAGTTCAGTAGTTAGTTGGCTAGACAGTTAGCTAACTGGAAAGATATGACTAGTAGCAAAACAACCGAGTACAACCACACATGTCCCATAGTAGAATCTTTGTGTATTTATTGAGGGGTGTTAGTGTATCTATCAGAATCACTGGCAGCAAATAACAAAAAGCTCTGGAATTATACTGGGCTGGGTTGGATTAGGGTCACCAGATAATCCGTGTCAGGGAGGACACTTTGAGCTAGGACTAGATTTATAAACTACTATTTCAATTAAAAGGACCTGGATTTCACTCAAGCACTGAGTTCTTGCTGTGTGCTGATTGGTCAGGCTCCTATAATCATGCTAATGTTAATGTGAAACAGCTGGATGAGTCATCCCACCCCACCGAATGCTCCAGTGCTGTACACATCAACAGGGGACAGTTTACTGGGTTCTGTGCAAAAAACACAACTCTAACAATTCAGTACCATGTCAAGCTGGAGCAGATGGCTTTTGTTTTACTGAGATGAGAGGAACACCAGGTGTGCTGTTATCACGAAAAAGCCAGAGAAGAGGCACCTCTCCCACTTGTTTGAAACCGGCCAAAACTTTGGCTTTATAGAGCTTATTTATATTCTTATCCTGCAGGGACCTGTGTGTCTTTATAAAGATTAAACCTGCAGCTGGCGACTAGCATTTCCGGCTGCTTAGCTGTCAGCCCCCATATGCCTGCCTGCTTTGTTTTCTTACCTGTCCCACCATCCCTTCTGTCCAGCTGCAGGCGCTGCAGGAAGCGGGGGGCCCAGCCCTGAGAAGCGCTGCAGGGAGGCTGCTCAGCCAATACCAGCATCAGGCCCGACAACAGAGGGAGACATACGTCCAGCAGATAACTGCCTTACATGTAGGGGGGGCTGCTTTCTCATTAAATTGAGTTCCTGCATAACCTTATAACTCCAGACCACCAGATCAACCCACATGATTCATGTTTGTTTATCTGTCCACTTCTTACACAGACATTTCCTAAAGTCATTTTAAGTACTTGCTGACCTTGATATTAGTCAATACCTTCATTCAGTTTCTCGGTAATGAATAGAACTGTAGATAATGCCAGTAGATAATACATATTTCAATTTAAGCTGATTTTATCTGTCTGGTGGTGACTTATGTATTATTATGTATTATGTACAACAGCCTGTACCTGCATTATTACAACAATAGTTTCGCTGTACTGTATATGCTCCATTAATATGAGGTCAGCCTGCTGGAGGCTGTTGTTCCTGGATGAAATCCTGAATGGGTTTATATGTTTTCATTTGTTTCTGTTTTTTGGTTGTATAAGACACAAATGGTGGAGCAGGAGCGCAGGCTAAGGAAGAGCACTGACGATTTAAACGCTATGCAGAGAAGTCTGGAAGTTAAGGAGAGGAAACTCTCTGATCTAGAGAAATTTTTGGAGAGGATGGAGAAGGTAAACGTCCAACTTAAATTACGGCAAGGAGCTACTTTAATTGTTTAAACACAAGTGGCGAAGACACGCTTTGAATTTCACTGAAATTTTGGGGACGTTAAGTTCTTTACTGACCAGATAGAAACAGTGGGTTGACGTCAATGTAAGCACATGCATATTAACCCATGCATCACAGGAGAGGGCTGCATTAAAGGTGAAGAAAGACTTCATTGAGCACCACGTCAGACGCAATCTTTGTGAGCCTCGCAAGGCAGGTCCTGAAGCAGAGAGGTAGAGTCCCTATGCTAAGACACAAACAGTATTACTATTAACATTATTATTATTAATTGCTAATAATTATTAGCAATTATTATTAATTGCTAATAATAATTTACATAATTATACGGAATCACAGCACTCAGAATTACATACACAAAATACATATTATGGAGTCAAAGGGCAAAAGAAAGATGGATTTGTGTTTAAAATTTTAGAACAATGGTCATTGCCATAGATGCAGTGCGTGTGTTTATTATGACTTTATATTAATGGATTTTACTGATTTCAGCTTGAGGAAAACCAAAATTGAGATCTGCACTTTGGAGGAAAAGATCTGTCACTTGGACCATATGGTCCTCAGGCAGAGCAGTAAGATGCGTACTTACCTGAAACAGGTGAGCAGGTCCCTCCATTTTCAGACATGTGCTGCCTCACGATCTTACTGGCTCTGGGAATGGGCTGAGATTAGACTACATCATGTGATGTTTTTTAAACTGATTAGAACCAGAATTTTCCCAATATAGACATTCGGACATTTGTTGTAATGAGCAGCATTTTTTTTTTATAATCAGTACGTGTCACCCCAGGTGTCCACTGTAATCCATTGGCTTCTACTTGAGGTTTGTTGGAGCAATTAGACTGTCATGGATATATCACCACCTGCTGGTTCAGAGATGCTATAACATGTGTTAAATCTTTTTTAAAATGCTTACCAGTTTTACCCAGTGCAAATACATTACTCATACCAAACAGCATCACACTCAGATTATTTTTATGCTAAAAAATATAACAGTATTAATCAGTGATAGATCTTAGGTAAAAAAAATATTTATCCTCTGCTTCAACATGGCCTCTTGTAAGACTTTTAAATAAACAGTGCATGTTCAGTTAAAAGCCTCAGCCTTTTGTTTTTCGATAAATTTTAACTGAGGACTTTATAGACTATGTTTTTTTCCTTATTTTGTGTGTATTGGATTGCTATTCAGGGAGCTAATTGTAAATGATCAACTTCTGTGAAGGACACTAGCAATGCCGCCTTCAGCAGAGGATCTGTGTGGTAGAAACCAGCAGAGCCTCTATTAGTTATAAAGGCATCAGAATAAGGTGCTAAATGCTAATGCTACCTATACTGGTCATGGGAAACGCACTTCAAGGTCAGAGGTGGTGACCTAGGAGACGACACATATTAATTGCATTTGGTAAAATTAGGTAGGTAAAATTTCAAATGTAAAATTTCTTCTTCAATCTGTGTTACTAATAGCAAAGGCCTCCTGTAAGCACCTTTGCTTAATGAGTTATATGTGTGATGAGTTCCCCTTTCATACCCAAAGGTAATGCGTGCCGTGTTGTCCCCTGCCTTCAGATTAAGGGGCTCTCAGCAGAAGTGTTGGCACGAGAGAGCGTGGTGGAGTCATTGACAGAGAGACTGCATGCCACTCAGGCTCAGGTGAGAACGCTGACCACCAGGCCACAGTCCTGACTTCTGTGTACCAACATCTTCAAACAAACACTCACCACAGTATTAGCCATATAAACCAATTTATTCTCTGGCATTCGTATTTTATAATCTCTGTGGTGAGGTGATCTAGAATATTCCTTTTGCCTCAAACTTGAATGTCAGGAGCTGTTCATAATTCATAATCCTCCTACTTCATGATATATTGAGGTTTAGCGTAGTCATCCACTCACACTCATCCATGCCCCAAAATCGATAAAATAGTTCTTTATAATAAAAGAGAGGAGATATTTAGCATCACAATCACAGCAATATACTTCATAAATATTCTTTTATTACTCAAGGATGAAATGAATAAAGATATTATAACAGGGAATGTGAGCCGAAAATGGCTATTGAGAGCTCTTCATTTCCATTTTTTCCTAACAGAATGTGGAGCTGAAATACAAACTAGAATTCTGGAGCAGTCAGTATCCCAAGAAGAACTATTTGTGGATGTCAGTATGAACTGGCGAGCAGGCTAACCGCATTTTGTCCTGGTGGAGTGTGATGTCTGGCTGGTTAATTAGAATGTTTAATTATAAGTGTGTTTCAACTGGGAATAATGGGAATGAGGCATCCAGAAAGAATGAATACGGATTATAGCGACACACAAAGGCGTGAATGTTACTGACCACAAAACGGGACAGGCAATGGATAGAACAAATCGGAAGAGAACCCAAGGAAAAAGAGCTGTGGACACAGGAAGACACAGGGCTGATGGCACAGGGGAAGAATCAGTCTCCCTGGCTCCAGGGAATCTTAAAATAGATTCTGGAGTCAGTATAAAGGTGCATGTGGGCACCGATATCCTAACAGAGGTACACACTATGTTAACTGTAAAATTAATGTAGTGTAGAGCTGTATTCACCACGCTTGGTTTTAAGTCGTCTCTCCAAGTGAATTGATAAAAAGATACAGCTGAAAATAAAAGATACTTACTGAAAGTAAAAGAAATGTATGCTTGCAGTAAATATTCGTATATCTGCAAAAACACAAACTGACTGTTTCTCATAACACTATAATGATGATGACTCCAATGATGTTACAAATACCAAACTGATATGTCTCTCTTGAGAAATTAGCTCTGACTCAAAACATCCAAGTGGTTCCATGTTACTCGTGTTGTGAGGACAGTTTTTTATAAACCACACTGTGTCCGTGCTCAGATTCAGTCCAAAGAAAATTGATGTCTCCTATCATAACCGGGCATTTTTGCTTTCTTAGCTTATTTGTCTTAAACAAATCTGGTGCTTATCCGGTGACAGAGACTTATGTAATATGTGGGTGCGGGGCAATTTGCTGTTCGACAGTCACTTTATTAAAGAAAAACATTTCTAAAACACCAAGGTTGTGCAACATAATCATTTTACTCTGGCCTTACAGAGCTTTGATAATAATGTTGTGGATAAATCACATTTTCAAAAAAGAAAATAACATTGAACACTTGAATACAGTTCCACACAGTAAGTTATTTCATATTACATCTTGGATCAGCATTATAAACCACTGATATTTGACAAAATTGGTCTCTGACAGAAAGGCTTGTAATAGGAGTCATATGGTGTAACTATTTGACATTTCAATTTAAAATCAAATTTGACCTCTGGTGAAGTACTCAAACAATTTACTTAAGTACAAATAAACGGGCAAAAATGTATTCTAGTAAAAGTTGAAGTATCCTACTGCTCTTTCTACTTAAATAAAAGTAAGTACTTGCTTTTAAATGTACTTGAAGTACTACAGTAAACGTACTGTACTTGGACTGCACACTGATGCAAATGTATAGCATGACATTAAGTGTCTATTGGATGTATATTTTGTTAAATACAAAAGTTAAGGCATGAGAGTGTTGCATTTTCTAAACATTTAAAACGAAATGCCAATTTATAATTGAAACTTCAGAAATATATTCCATTGTATTAACTGAAATTAGGTTTACATAAATAACCAGCTACGGTGATTAATGCTGATAAGCACATCTAAGTTGAGCACATGCTCTCAGCCACAGTTTAACAATAGTTTTAGGTCTGATATATGTGTGTATGGCTGTGCGATATAACGAAATATATCATGTGAGGACAGAAAAACATCTATCGTTTGATATTACACTTACCGTTTTTTATGTTGTGTCGAAAATTATGGGAAATTTGAGTGATCCCGGGCAGTGACACCGGCCGCATGTGCGCTGTTTCGCGCATGTTCCAAAAGTTTAAGGTTTTCCATTTACCTTTTTACATTTTATACATTAATATCATATACTTCGCTACATGCTTAATTTGAAATTTGCACAAAGGTTCTAAATAAAAGGAAAAAAAAATCAAATATGAATAAGTACCGTTTATTTGTCGAGGAAATTATTCAAATGTAATACGGAATAAGTCTTTCCGTGTGATCATTTTATATAAAGTATTTATTCATTGAATTTCCAGAAAATGTACTATATCGTGATATGTATTGTTATCGGGATATGACATTTTGGTCATATCGCAAAGCCCTATACTGTATATGTGTGTTCAGTGCCGCCCCTGGCCAAATTGGGGCCCTAAGCAGAATTTTATTTTAAGCCCCCCCCCATTACAAAAAAAATTAGTAAAAAAAAATTCCACTAACAATCTTTTCCTCTTCCTGTGCACTCTTTCCTAACAACTTTTATACAACGTTCTTAGCGGTAAATTGATCTTGACAGCTGTTGATTTTACGTCTAGCTCATAAATTGAAGAACAGTCATAGACAACTAAGCACTTGGTGTAAGTCGCTCTAGAAAAGAGCGTCTGCTAAATGCGGAAAATGTATATGTAAAATGACTGTATCACAAATTAAGTATCTGTATGAAAGTGACTGTATCACTTTGCGCATTTGCAGAGAATGCGTCCCCTTGCGGAAAATGGGGCCCCCCATGGATCGCGGGGCCCTACGCACAGCGTGTGTTCTGCGTGTAGGGAGGGGTGGCACTGTGTGTGGGGGGAAAAAAAACAAAACAAAACAAAAAAAACCACAATGCCCTAAGGTTTTCAAAGAACCGACAGGATTCCAAACCTTTGACGTCTACTGTCTGCTTCAGGTCGCTGGCTTTACTTTGACAAGCCCTGAAATCTCGGTATTATCTGTCCCAGTACTACCTTTCCCTGTCGTGACCTGAAATAAAAGGAAAAAAACGTAAACGTAATCATAAGATGCAGCACAGCACTAAGTGGAAATGTGGCAGAGTATGAAGTATAAATATTTGGTAATATTTGTTGTAAGATGTAGCAGAATAAAAGTCACATCATGACTTCAGTACAGATATTTGGAAAATGTACTTAAGTACAGTAACCTAAATGTACTTCATTACTTTCCACCACTGAATATGGCAGACATTATCATGGACACTTATGTAAGCACATGACCTTGGTGTGAATGTTTCAAAAACATTTTTTAAAATAACTACTCATTTTCATAATTACGATTAATGTTTTCTTGGGGTCATACCATTTGACATGTATACCTAAGCATACCCGACCACACCTTAAAAATGTCAATTTATCTGATATTTTAAAGAGATAGGCCTGCTAACCTTGGCATGCAGGAGTTAGTGTCATCAGGGTTCTCTGTGATATTATTTCCTTACACACGGATTTCTTGTATAATACGAACAATACGGCTCCTTAAATGATGGTTACACCACCTTGACACTAAAGATGTTGAACTGACTAATGTGAATCTCGATTACTTATATTTTCTATCCTAGTGTAAAAAATAGCGAAACTAGTTGCTAGGGTATTCTATTGAGAATTTCACGTTTTAAAGCAAGTTTAATGATTTGATACAAAGTTTTCACGGTTACAGTACATTGACATTTTACCCCCAAATATTCTGTGAAAATTCATTAAAACCAGAAATTAGACTGTCTTCAAAAAAAGAATGTATGCAAGTAATTTATAAGTCTGTTTCCCAATGTTCACGCTTTAAAATTTAACTAAACCATATTCACACAAAAATTAGCGTCACGTCATATAGAGTGGTCCCTCCATGTTTCATCCCATTTAACTCTTAAATCTTAGGCTACATAGATGGTTTACGCAAATGTCCACGCAAAGCTTATTAACGAGACATGCAGCTAATTGAAAAAAAATATTAGCAAATGGCTTTCATGAGATTTTTCTAAATGAAAAATGTCCCACTTTCGCATAGTTCACCCTACATTAAAATCACTTTTCCAAAACCCTCTTTAATCGACATTTTCAATCATTAAATATCATGCATTCCTAATCATTTTAGCAACCTACAATTTCATCACAAATTTTAAACAAATATTGACGGGACGGTAACGATACAAATTTCGGATTGTAATTATATCATACGTGGAAAACCCCACTGATATTTTCCCCCAAACCAATTATTCCGATCCGTTGAATTCTGCAACTCAACGCAAAATGCGATCGGTCTCTTCGCCGCCTCCTATTCGCTTACAGAGCTAAACATTGCTCCACGCACCGTCACCGTACTGCAACCTACTGCTTGTAAAAAAAAAGCTGAACATGAAGCATATGTATGTCACAGTCACAGTCCAGTCAGTAATCTAGAGTACTGGTGAAAAGCAAAGGAGATGACGGATATCATATGAGATGATTATACAGACACGTATAAAGCCCATCCGTTGAAGTTGTTTTGAGAAGGTGGAGCGAGGCGGACGTGCTGCGAAAGCGAAAGGGGGGTTTGTCTCAACCGTGCGGCCGGTGGGCCGGGCAGGAAGTCGTCCTCACTCGGGCCCCCTGGCCGTCGGCGTCGTACGCGCACGGCGAAGCGATCGGCATGGCGGAAGGGGAGAGCGATTCGGAGCCCGAAAGACTCGGGGAACAGCTGGATCGCCTGCGGGTTCGTCAGCCGGACTGCAAGAGCTACTGCTCCGGCTTCTGTGAGGTATGCGCGGCGGCTCTGAAAGCTCCGAAAACGCGGTCCGACACCGGGATCCCGTTTGGCACGCCCCCCCCCCCCCACCCTCCACGGCAG
>JAODKC010000098.1:1342373-1357701 GCA_026777985.1 Mormyrops attenuatus | reverse complement strand
CATCAACATACACACCAAGGTCTTTCTCATAATCAGCTACCTTTATTTCAGTGGAACCCATAAAATATCTGTACTTTTGTATTTCTGCTCCCTGCATGGATTACTTTACATTTATCTATGTTAAACTTCATCTGCCAGGTATCAGCTCAGTCGCTAATTAAATCAAGATCCCGTTGTAGACTCTGTGCTGCTAGATCAGTATCTGCTACACCAACTACTCACTGCTTCCTGTCTGTCAACCAGTTATCCAAGCTGCTACAGATCCTAAAATCCCTGCAACTTTGAGCTTAAGCAAGAGCCATTTGTGGGGGACAACATCAAAGGCCTTCTGGAAATCTAAGTAGATCACATTGTAGTCCTTTTTGTGATCAATTTCTCTTGTAGCTTCCTCAAAGAACTCAAGTAAATTAGTTAAACGGGATCTACCTCTCCTAAATCCATGTTGGCTATCCTCAGAATGTTATTTGAATGCAGGTAATGTACCATTTTCACTTGGATTATAGCTTCCATTACTTTTCCAGTTATGCAAGTTAAACTGATTGGCCTATAGTGTCCTGGATTACTTCTATCCCCTTTTTTGAATTTGGGCGTTATATTAGCATGCTTCCAATCAGAAAGTACCACATCAGTAGATAAGGATTTCTGGAATAGTAAAGTTAAAGGTTGGCTAAAAATATCCCTCATCTCTTGTAAAACTATATTTAAGATGCCATCAGGGCCCTGCTGAGTATTTATTTTGAGCTTACTCAAAACTTCATTAAGCATTTAGTATATTACGTAATATTTATGTTCCTTTTTTCATATATTAATCTTTGTGATATTCACGAATGTGTTAGATGTATGAGTCGGGCTTTTAAGAGTTTCTTGAGTATTCTTATGCAAAATCTTAGGCAGCCAAAGAAAATGTTTGAATGATCTTCATGTTGGTTTAAGGATATACTTTATGTCTGTCAAAGTGTGTCAGTTTAGCCATTTCAAAACCTGATCAAATCACCCCAGTATTTGCAGCAACCATACAATACACCCATGTATTTTTTGAGTCGACCACTATCACACCTCGGATAGCTAATAAATTTTTAATTAATTAATTAACTAGATGAGCTGGTGGTGAAAATCAATAAACACGGAATGGCTGGGGTGTTCCTGAGGAGAGGTTTGGAAACTGAAGAGATGTTCATCTAGCCATCCGACTAGAGATCACTAAATTCTTTGTCTTACTGTACGTTTATTTAATTTAAATTTAATTTTCATATGTTCTAATGCTAAACTGTGTTTTTTTTATTCTGAACAAAACTGCATTTATTACCCAGATAAACAGGGTTAAGCATTTCTTTTGACTGCCTAAGACTTCTGCACAGTACGTTACATACGGTATTCTTATGATGCATAAACGAGCGCCAGGAGATTGCAACCGAACTCACGGTCGTTGATGTGAAGGAACCTAACTGAGGAGGTGTTTGTTTTCAGTCGGAACGTTTCACATGACGGACTTCGAGGAAAACACACCTTCTTGACGAACCGAGAACAAGAATTAATTTTAAAAAGACCAGGAGGTTTTAGATCATGTCAGGCCTGGCGGCCACAGAGCGTGATGGTTTTATACAGATTTTAGGTTTTCTGTCGGAGGCTGATTTGCGGGGTCTTAGCGACACGGTAACCAACAGAATGATCGCGGTTGAAAACGCTAAAGGTGCGGATGACTGGTTTCAGTTGTGTGTTACTTCCGTTGTAAGGTGTAGATAGTTGCTTATTCTCTAGTGATACACCATATCTTAACTGGATATTTTTCTATCTCGCAGTCTTTATTTATATGACTAAAACGACATTAACATTTTCCATATTAGTAAATATCCTTGGTAGTGAGGTATATGATCGGGTATCGTGCTGTTTCCTTTGCAGAGGCAATGGAGGCTGTATTGGCGTACAGTCAGGATGCCGAGGAGTTGCTAAAACGTAAGAAGGTGCACCGAGATGTCATTTTCAAATATCTGGCGGCCCAGAATATTGTGGTGCCACCCACGGCTGAGAAGAGTCAGCTAGTGAAGGCCACGCTTCAGCTGTGGCGCTCCCGGAAGGTGATTACGGTCCTACCGTGAAATTTACGTTGTATTTCAGTGTATTCGATGTAGCTCGTGCACTGTGTAGAAGTTCTAATGCAGTGCGTAGACTAGTAATGTTTCCTAATGAAGGTTTCTCTTTATAGGTGTCAAGGCCGGCCGTAGAGGAAGGGGAGGACGATTCAAATGTGAATGTATTTGATTATTTGACTCTGGGGAAGGAGTTTTGTCAGTGGTTTTTCCAAGCTCTGAACTCTCAGAACCCTGCTACATGTCAGGCTCCTAAACCCTGGGGTCCGCAGCACTTCTGGGAGAATGCATGTCTGAAACTGCAGTCCACCATGCAAGCGGAGCAGCTGAATGAGTTCCAAGGAGCAGAACTGGTCAGCCTACGTCTCCTGGCCATGGTTAGAGAGGAAAGACTTATCTTTAACCCCAACCTTGAGCCTCATGGCCTGAAATGTGTGGCCTCACCACACGGACTTGTGGTAGTGGCTGTGGCTGGGACCATTCATAGGGAATGGGTCTTTATGGGAATTTTTGAGCAGGTCTTTGGGCTCATACGTTCCCCGTTTGACAATAACAGCTGGAAGATTAAATCACTCCATTTGAAAATAAGAGACTGTAACACACTCGGAGGAGAAAATCTGTCATCACCAGCTTTAACATACAACTCCAGTCAGTTACAACTCTACGGTGAGTGAGGATTGTATTGTCACACCAAGAGAACTCTCTTCATTTTCAATGAAACAAAGCTGAAACTTTTATTTCTGTTTGGTATCTTTCTTAATAGTTTTACTAATTTTATTATAATATTGCCAAAACTTTAATTTAGGGTTTGATAAGTTTTTCTCCAAATTATGGGTGAAGTCGGCATGGGAAAGTGATGACACAAAGGCCATGCTCCCTTAAAGTCGTACGTATTACCTTGTTTTCTCGTTACCTTTTATTATTCATGGCCCATAATATCAGTTTAAACTCTTGATTTAAAAATCAACTAGACATTTCATGATGTATGTTTATAATTTTAATTAAATTCAAAATTTTATTTTAACTACTGAAATCTGTAGTGTTTATATGTTATGGAGTTGGGGATCATTGTCAATGGGTAGTATTGCAATGTTTCGGAAGGTGTGTGTGTGCGCGCGCGTGCGTGTGTGTGTGTGTGTGCGCATCTCATCTCCAAATGTATGGTTTGTGTATTTTATGAGTAAGGCAAATGGGCTATTTATCAAAAAAAGTTTCCTTTTTTCAAAAAAAGAAACCCTGTAGGTTAAAAACCAGTTATTGGCATTAATAACCAAGTTAAATGCCTGGCTTGACCCTTGTTGTAAATAACATTCTAAGTGCTTTTTTTTTTTTCTTTCGCCTTTATCAGTTTGAAATAAACATTGACTCTGCATAACTCTGTATTGGAATTTATTGAACTTGAATTTTACATGGAAATACATCTAACTCCTTTCTGTCCACTGTAGAATATGGTCTGTTAGACTAATGATAACTTTTTCCATTAATTTTACTGACTCAAATCAGACATGTTTCCAGTCTCCCTGAAACGCTTGAAGCTCTGAGGTAATTTTTGAAAAAGAGTTGCATTACTGTTCACACCAATATGTTCTGTTGCATTTTAATTAGGTTTTCTCTCTTGGGTCATTCTCACAAACTTTAGAATTTAAATCACTGTGGTTTTGTTTTTTATTATTTTTTTATTTGTGTGTATGTAGAGCCATTGACATCACCCTATTGTTTAGGTTAAAATTAAACTAGACACCATACAATTTATATTAAAATTGTCATTTGTTGCTCTGATTTAATGATTTGTTAAAGGATTTTCCAGATACACTAACGGTTTCCTCATTTTTAAGATCAAATTACAGAAAATGAAATAAGAATTAAATGAGTGCTGTTTGTTCTCATCTTTCCTGAAATACCTTTATTGCAGAGAAGTGGTGATATAATAAAGCTGATGAAATAAACAAACTGCCCAAAGGCAAAACAAATAGTTAGTGCACTAGCATCAAGGTCAAGTCATTGATGCTGGCTTACAGGTCCATCAACGGACAGGCGCCCATCCCTATCAAAAGCCCTACGTCCTATCTCGCTCCCATTGGTCAGTAAACCAACACCGCTTGGAGACCCCTCCATCACGTAAGAAGTGTAACTCCAGGTGGGTCTCTTGTGTGGTTCCCCTGATGGTGGAATGAGCTCCCGGACTACTTCTGGTCATCAGACTCCCTCTCTATCTTCAAGAAACACCTCAAGACCAATCTCTTCCATGAATTCCTCTACTCGCCTGATGCCTCTGTGTTTCCTGAATGTTCCTATGTTGCACCTCTAGTTCTTGAATAGTCTTATCAGGGTCTTGCTCTGTTTGGAAGAAGTTGTGTAGCTCCTTTTCCAATAATGTTTATACCTGGGCATTCACTGGAAGCTCAGCCTAACTGCATTTATGCCTAGCCCTTGATAGTACGTTGCAAACATTCATATTATTTGCCTCACTTGTACGTCACTTTGGGCAAAAGCATTTCAATTCAATTTATTTTTTCAATTCTGGTCAATTTATTTGTATAGCGCGTTCTCACAACATTACATTGTCTCAAAGTGCTTTACAGCATCCCTGCTCAAAGCCCCCAGTGAGCAAGCCAGAGGCGACAGGGCCCGAAAGAAACCTTAGGAGGAACCAGACTCAGAGGGGGAGCCCATTCTCCTGGGGGAGGACAGGGAAAGTCAAAGTCCCAATTCACATTTTCCCACTCTTAATATTTGAGACACAAAGCGGGGGGGAGGACGGTCATCCGCTAAAATGTGAAACAGTAGCATAGCCGGTTGTCCGATATTAAAAGACTACCGTATGATTGGGTGGGATTGCGTTTGTTTCTGTGATGTGATAGGCTAATGTGTGCTATTGAGTAATTGCAATCAGGTTTGCATCCGGGCAGCAGCCCATTACGGAACTCAGTACGTATCCCTGCTACAGTTCCATGGCCTACAAAAGGCTGTTCGTGGCAGTTACTGGGCCACAGACAAGTGGTTGAGAATGAAGTTTTGTAATTTGAATCTGTCTTCAAACGTTCAAAGTTTAAAAATTTGAGAAGACTGATCTGTTAGTCAGGGTTTGTGAGAATAACCCTCTCGTGCTGCCTGGGATACTTTCAAGCAGTAAGGATTAATAATACCTTTTTTTCCCCCAAAATATCTGGAATATACTCCATTAATTAGAAAAGTAGTTATTGCAATGTGAGAGCATGAAAAGTGCAGTCTTGTGTTCAGTTCATGTTTGGACACATACATTTAATTCTTATTTCAGTGCAATCAATAATTAAATTATAAAATAATACTACTAATTCAACAAACTTAATTTTCCTGTATTTCTACACTGAGAGCCTTGCCTGATTATTAGTCTTTGACTTTGGACTCCTTGAGTGAGATGAGAGTCTTGTGTCTATGTGTAAAAATGTCAAAATGTTTGCAAGGTTTATGTTGTTGATTTTTCAGTGAATATTAAGTATTTGGACCCCGTTATGGTTTTGAAATTGGTTTTGATATAACACATTTAAATCGGTTTTAAATTATTGTTATTGTTAATACTATTATATGTTAAAGGTTGCAGGTTATTATTTATCTGGAATGAATCGATGCAGCTTGACATAATCACCACAAGGTGGCATTAGGGTTCCATCTGTGGGATGCAGTCCAGGTCATATCATATTCACACCCACTACATGAGGAATATTAAGTTTCAGAGCAAATGCATTCTTGAATAATTTAATTAGACTTATTCCCTAAATAAGATACTGCACCATACTGCACACTAACAGCTAAATTGTTGGGCAATAAAGGAAACGGGTAATCCACTCAATTATTAGTTATCCAAATGTGTCTAACGTGATGTAAAAGAAAAGAAATTACAAATATGTCTGTAGTCTTTAGCCTTGAAGTGGAATGAAAATTGCTTTGTATGTCAAAGCTCAGAAAGATACATGACAGGTTAAAAATAATACCTTAATACATTAATATAATTCTCTATTAAGATAAATGGAATGTCTGTCTGAAAGTATTTGAACTGGTAAAGCCTGAATTAATATCGTTTTACTGTAAAATTTGGGAGTTAACAGAGCAACATGATTTTGACGGATTTACTATTTATATACCTTCTTTTGACCCACTTTTTATTCGGGTTAAAGCTGTATGCTATATTGATTTTATTGTTCTGTTCTACTCTGCAAACTTCATTCTCTCTGGTGTTAATTATGTGTCCGCCTGACCCTAAACTGGGATAAAGTATCACGCTAACTGACTCAGAGACTGCTATGATCCAGAGTTGCCACAAGGTGGCAGCCTAATTCCGCTTGACAAGCTGTCGATGGGTTTGTTAACGTTAATTTGCCAACTTCCCGGCTCCTGTGTGCTCCCGGTAATGCTCATTCATTTCTGCTGATGAACAAAAGGCTTTCTCCACTAACTCAGTGATGTTGCCACTGGCACATGCGGGGCCTGTGAGCTGCTGTTAGCTGCAAGAAGCAGCCTTGTTCATTATCTGAAGATTTTAATATGAGCTAGATAGATAGATAGATAGATAGATGTTATGGAGAGATAGAGAGTGAGCGAGAGACAGGGAGAGAGAAAGAGAAGTATGTTCAGGTTAGTTTAGGCCGCTAAGCCCACAGGGTGACTGATTTTCATAGCTAATCAGGTGTAACATAAGGTCCAAAAATAGAAATGCTTCAAGGAAGAAATATACCTTCACACACAGACTTAGAATGATGTGATTTATAAGAATATATAACCATAATCATATATGCATATAAATAATTTGTCTCAGGCAAAACTGTAAAGGATTTTATTTATTAGAGATTTTGAACAATAACAAAAATACATTTTTTCCTGGTTTTATTTGTTCATGCTTGTGTAAAAAAAAACAATTCACATTACTTATAGAGAAAATGAAACATCCTTAATCGTTGCTTCCAGCAGCTCTTAGCCTGAAGAATAATTTTTGCAGAGAGACTGTTAATGACATTTATTCATGCATGCACTACAAAGTAATCAAAGTTTTGAAGAGGGATATTTTCCCTCCTCATTTGTTTACTTATTTATACATTCCAGACATGATGATCCCTCCTTCTCTGTGTCTGGAGTAGACGTGTTCTTGGGAAATATAAAGCTGGGCATTTGGTATTTTGAAAATATACCTCCTGGAAGTATATTTTTGAGTAAGGTTATAACCGAGTACTGTGTCTCAGAGTAACATCATAATCGGTTATTTTTCTCACCGATGGGTAGCATCAGAGGTGCCATATGGGGGGGGGGGGGGGGGGGCGGTGAAATTAGGATGAGGCCAAGGGCCCCTGAGTGACTGTGGCCCTAAAAAATTTGGAAAATAACTGGATTGGTCTGGACTGGGGGGCCCAGTATGTTTAACAGTGACATGATGCCCTAATGGGATATTGATGGATTTCCTTACACATTATGCTGGTAGATCTGTAGTGCCTGAACTCTTGTCAGATGTAATTCAGACTGTTTTATCAGGATTTTCCCATCTATATTGTTATTGCACATGTATGTTTATGATGGTTACAATGGAATGTGTTAATCAGATATGAGCGATTCTCATGGCTCCTGCAGGCTTTGTGGGGTGTGTGTTTGTGTACGGCCACATTGGCTTTGACATCATGTCCTCTCCAGGTGAGACGATTCACCTGTGACCCACACTGTTTGTTTTGTTGAGCAGCTTGCTTTCCAGAACTTTTCACTAAACGTAGGATAAATTACAATAAAATCTGATGGTCCCTTGGCTTGACTAACACACCGCCTTCTCGCTAAGGGCGCGAGGGGCTCTTGGTCTCTGTTCTCACACCTGGGTGTTTCCTCTTCCCTGTCCTTGGACTTACCTTGTTAATTAACTACTTCATTGCCCTCAAGTAAATGACGGGATAAAATGATGGGATTTTGCACTTAGGAAGTTAACACCTCAATGTTCTTCCAACAATGTTCATGATGTAATATGGCAAAAATGGTAAATATAATATTGTATTAGGGATGCATCATGATGAATATTAAACAGAGCATTTCATATTTAAACATAAGTATGTGTGTATATGTGTGGCCTGTAATGAACTGGCATCCCATCGAAGGTGCACCCTTGCCTTTGCCTTGGGATAGACTTCATCCTGGATAAGTGGTTGAAAGATTGATGATATTGTTAAGTATGAGTGCTTGGAGATGGCCTGGTATATTTTTGAGGGTGCGTCCTGTCTAGTGTCCTGTAATAAGGTCCCGGAGTGAAGAATTTGTTACGGAATATGGATGGATGGATGGATGAATAGATGGATGGATGCATGCATGTTTAGGGTCACCCTGGAACTTCGTGCTGCCTCCAATATGCAATTTAAAAACATGCTTACACACAGAATTGGCCAATAACTGCCATAAGTAGGACCACTGCTCAGATGATCTATATACTAATAATTGATAACAAACGCTGCACCTTCTGCAGACACATCTTACCGAAACAAATGGCCACAGGAATCTCTTTGTCAAATTATACTTTACTGATATGCTATGATAAATTTCACTCATCCTTAGTACTTTGTTACTTAAACACTTGGTTCTGTTTTAGTGAAGTAGGCTCCACGCCCATGAAGAACAAGGAGGCCACTTACATCTAACCAGCACTGATGAGGCAAACAGGCGGTGAATTTAATGGAAATACTTTGTTTCATGATTTTAATTTTTGCACAAGAAATGACCTGAGGTTACAAAGAAAGTCCAAAATGCCGTTCACCCTTCCATTAAAAAAAATCTATAAATTATGTAATATTGAATTTAAATATGTAATATTAAAACAGAAATAATGAAATTAGCATAATCTGAAGGGACTAAACACCAGTTAATCTTTAGAGTGTTACAATGACCCAGAGGTTCTTGGTTGGTTGATGGCAAAATAATGATGAGTAATAATGAATTATGCATATTATTGTTTATAGCATCAATACCATGTATGGCTTGTATATTGTATATACATGCAGTTCCCAGGTTAAGAACACCTGATTTACAGACAAGGCGTACTTACGGGCAAACTGCCATAAGCCATATAAAGAATTTGGGTTGAATATAATGGCTACTTTGTGATGCTTGTGAAAACATTACATGGCTTCAGCAATTTGTCAGATCAAGGTACAAGGTATTATTATTATTATTATTATTATTATTATTATTATTATAAACTGTATTATTATTGTTCTGACACTCCAACAGATTCAACTGAAAAACAAATTTAGGGAACGAATCTCGTTCACAACCTGGGGACTGTCTGTATTGTACGTTATTGTTCGCTATTCTGTTATTGCCGTTTATTGTTCTTCATCATTATGTGTTGTTTATGTCCACAGAGAGGTACGCAAGCAAGTACTTCATTGTACTTGTGCTTGTACAAATGACAATAAAACTTCTGAATGCCCTTTAATCCCTTGTTCCCTGACAGAGAATGATTTCAGCCTGATGGCTATTTTGATCTCCTTTCATATGCAACCTCCCCATTCAGGACGAGGTACAGCTGTAGAGGCAGCAGCTATGAATATTCAGGCAGACATCTGAGTTTGGACGATGTGCTGAAATGGATGCTGCTGCAAGTCGTGCCAAGCTGCAAGCTGCAAGATTTGTAGGTTCACTAAATCGCACCAGAATAGCAGCTTAGCTGACTTCCTCATGCACCCCTGTAGTGAGGCCAGGGATGCCAAACAGAAGCTTGTGACATGGAGACTGGGGGGAAGGAGCTCTGTGTGTAGAGTTGAGATGTGTCTTACAAAATGGTGGAGAGAAGCAAAAACAAGAGGCGGCTGTTTTTGGCATCAGCATAACAGAAACACAAGTAAAATGGGCACTGGGTCATGGACACGGTGTTCAGTGGTGATTGTGCTCATGTGTCATGATCTCGGGATATGGACCTCAGCCCAAAACAGAAGAGAATCTTAAATGATTGGTAGTCAGCTGAGCTGAATGAATGTCCTATGACCGGACTTTCTGTGACCCATGCCCCCCCCCCCAGCATCTTACGGAAACCAAGGCTTATTTGTGCAATCGAGACAGAAAAGGCTCCGACTGGGTTTATTTTACACCGATACTGTCAGCAGAGAGACCCATTTAATTAAGGCGCAGTCTGTCAAATGTCCTCCTAGCGTTTTCTAATTGAGTGAGAGGCTTTGTTTTGGAATGAGACGGTCCTCATCCGGTGGCATGCTGTCATAAGTCAGGTTCTGCAGGATTGATAATCTAGCTGTAAACAGCTGGCAGCTTGTTTAGTGGTGATATACACACAGATGAATACGCCCTTGAGATTCGCCTGTTTCCCGCCTTTGAAGGACAGTATTTCATTGCGCAATGGACCGGGCAGGCGGTGTTATTTTGGGAGGAGGGCCCGAGTTGCCTGATTTTATGCTTGCCATCGCCATTGCAGGGAAATCATATTCCCCACAGTGCTGGCTAACCTCGCTTATCATTCACCCTTTGGAGTGGCTCTTCTTCCAGTTTCAGTCCTCAGCCTCAATGGAAATCAAACACTATCAGGCCAATGAAGATTTTTTTTTCCAGATCCTGCATTAAATTCCTCTGACAGAGACTGTGCTGTGATGATAGTGCTGGTGAAGCAAAATCCATCCCTTTTGCAATGAGGGTATTATCATTAATATTCACTATAAAAATACGCCTATAGCCTCTTTTTTAGTCAAGTGCATACAGAGGGCATTCTGGGTCTCTTTTAAATGTAGGTAGTAGCAGTTTGTGCTAAAACCGTGTACTAAACGTAAAGATTGCCCCCCCCTCTAAATCACTGAATCTCAGCGGGAAGTGGAATTTCTTTTTCTAGTTTTGACTTGAGGGCACCAGACTTTTGGCAATGAATCACGCTTTCTGTTCCACTTTTGCTGGGTAAATAATCCCTGAGATGGCACGGTATTTTGTCCTGCACCCCACTCATGTCCCAGCATGTTGGCATTTCCTCGTTCTCGCCACTTGCTACATGAGTAACGTCTGTTCGGATCATTTATAAACACGACCGTGAATTGAGCGATGTGGAGACACCATCTAGCCCACTTAGCTGAACATGAAGGGCTTCATGGAGGTGGCAATTTGTGACAACAAATGTGACAACATTTCAGAAAGCTTATATACTGTATTACAGATCCTTTATGAAAGGGTACAACTCATATTTGGATGGGAATCCCCCGCCATAAGATTTGACGAGCGGGGGTTCCTGACTATAACAGGTCAGGTCAGGTCAGGCTGGGGCAGCGAGCACTGGTACAGCGACAAGCAATCCAGTCACACCCTCCGCAAATGGCTGTCTACCTGCCGCAGCCAGGTGTTACGTGGGCGTCCCCTCGGCCTGGTCCAGCCGATCAGATCGCCAGCAATGAGGATCCCGTGAGCCAGATCCCCCTCAGGGAAACGCGTCACATGGCCGTAGTGCCGTTACTGACGCTCCCTCACAATGCAGGTAATGTGACTCCCCTAGCAACCGCTCGTCCGAAACAAAGTCAAGCCACCGGTACCCGACGACTCCCCGAAGAGACACAGTACCAAAGGAGCATTTGTATGAAATGTGTTCGGAAATACAGGAAAAATCACAAAACGGATTTAGAATAATAATTTTTCAGGGGGACTGGAACAAAAGATGGGCTGGCTGAAGTGCCTAAATTGGGTCTAGGACCCCCTTTGCTTATAAATTGGGTCTAGGACCCCCTTATTTCCAGCACTGTTTTCACGTTCTCAAGAGATTATTTTGTATTGATCTCAAGATTCAAGACTGTGGTTGTCTAGGGATCTTTCTTTCAGTTCTGTGTGCCTGTAATCAACCAACAGGTGGCTGCCCTTCGTGGACGGCTTGCTCTACGAAGAGCCTCCCCAGGACGACCGTGTGCCCAGCATGTGCGGTGCTGCCTCTCCCTGTATGCACTGCCAACGTGATGTTAGCGTGCACGGGGATAACTTTGCTCTGTCCTGCCTGCTCCGGTCGGCTTCCACCCCATATCACGGACAGTCAGATCCTGATGGACTCTTCTGCCTGGTTAATTGAGGTGATGGATTTCTGCGGCATTTATCTAAGTTCCAGATAGGCGATTAAGATTTCCTTCATGATTTGTTCCTTTACACCAGGCAAGGTCATTTAGTCAGGTTTTCTTCAAAATGTCCATTTAATTTAAAGTTCTAGAGTTTTTTCAAACCTTTTAAAACATGACATAACGTCTTTATTGAGTCTAACTTATTGGCTTGAAATCAAAGTAATACCTGTCTTTCGGGGAATCTGCCCCCCTACCTTCCTTTTTATATTCTTCCTGTCTAAAATGAATGCTGAGTGACATAAGTAAAAAGGTTACCGTCTACGCTGGTCCAAAAAGCCCTCTCTTATTTAATCATTCATGCTACATTTACCTGATTGCTCTTGGCGTTTTTGCTGCCTGGCAATAATCAATTTATGAATCCCCATTCGGTGCCTTTCCGCTGCATAAGTTTCAATCAAGAGTGTGTTGATGGGCGCCCCCCTGTGTCGAGGCCATCAGTGTGGTCCGCCGCCAGCTCCACAAGCCATCCTCACAAACCGTACTCACCCAACTTCCGGTCTGTGTCACCAAGCCACTCTCTGCTCACGCTGCGTCGGCCCTGAGACCCGAAACCCTAACCTGTACTTGCTCTTACAAAACTCCACTCATTAGCCGACCTCACAAACCAATAAAATAATTATACTAATTAATACTGCTATCGGTGTTATTGGTGAAATTTTAGGGTTTCTAAACCCATGTAAGTAGCCACTTAATAGAAATAAGTATTCAAATAAGTATCCAAATAAGTATTCAAATAAAGGTGACAGCGGATCATTATCTTTTAGGCTGTGAGAAGGCAAAACACTCAATCTTTGCCTCCCAGTCAAAGACGTAAGTCTCTCAGCATTACAACTGTAATGATAATCTGCTAACATTGTCTGAGAAACTATAACATCAAAGACAATTTAGGAAATTGTATCATCGCTGCTCAGAATATTTCACTCTGCAAAGATTTCTTCTGTATGTAAAGTTTTTAGAAAGTAGTTGCGAGCTTTGGGGTATAATTATCCCACAGTTTTGTCTGCAGCACTGATGAAAGGCTTGTTCGGCCCCTGTCTGCCCATGTGAAAATTACCCATCTCCCCCTGCAGCTGCATTATTGGCTATTGTGTCTCCCACCATGGGGGAAATACAGGGGCAACAAACATATCATTGTAATTAGCAGCTGCCTCTTTTTCTTCTCCGCCCTCGTTGGCGCAGCTTCAGTTTAGGCCGCTTGTGCATGTTTAGCTATTATAAAAGCTGTCAGACGGCAATCAGTTCTGTTTCATGCCTCTTGGATCACGGCTCTGACAGCTCGGACGTGGCCCCGGGCAGAAGGCGCTGGAGAAGGGCCTTTATAACAGATTCGAAAATAACCTCTCACGTTGCTCCATTCTGCTGATGCCTGAACTGACCTCTCAGTGGCCCCCAAAAAAGTTTGTAGTCCGCACAGTACACCCCTGCTGGTGCTTCCTAAGCAAAGCTGGTACCAGTCAATCAAAATATACACAACTGACGCACATATCATTACTTATTTATGCAGTATCTGTTTACAGTATCTTTGCCGTAATTGTGAATCTGGGGGCACAGTAGGTTAGGCGTTCAAATCTCCCCTTGTGTGTGAGCGGTTCTTCCTGTGAATCTGGGTATCCTGCCGCAGTCCAAAGACATGCAGTTTGGTGGTGGAAATTCTAAATTGCCCACGGTGAGTATATGTGTCCTGTAATGGACTGGAATCCCTGCCCAGCACGTACCCCTGCCCTATCCTGCCAGGCTCCAGCTGACCCTGACCAGGATAAGTACTTACATAATGGATGGAAGACTGTGAATGCCATTTTAATCATCTCCGTGTAGTTTAACATTGATAACATTTCTAACGATGCCTTAGCAGTGTAATGAGATGACTCTGGTGACACCTGGACCCTCTTACTGGAATAACTCTTCCACAGGACCTGCTGACTGCAGCAGTTGAGCTGTCTGTCTGTATATATATGACGAAAGGATAGCAGGCATAGAAGCATAGAGACAGAGCTCACAGTCAGGCGAATGAGCAATATGAACAGGCAGACAATGGGAACAGTTAGGCGAATGGACAGACAGAGAGGCTGGCAGACAGACAGACAGACAGGCTGGCAGGCAGAAAGACAGACAGGTTGGCAGACAGACTGGCAGACAGACAAAAGGGCAGGCAGGCAAACAGACAGTTAGAAGGCAGACAGATAGACTTCAGGCAGGCAGACAGACATGCAGACAGACAGACAGGCAGGGCAGGAAGACAAGAGAGACAGATAAGCCGTAGAGCAGACAGACAGGTGGACAGACAGTCTGAAGGAGACAGAGAGGCCAGACAGATAGACAGACAATCAGGCAAGTATTCGGTAATATCAGAGAGAAAGGGGAATTAGAGCAGTCGGCTGATGGGCATACATGTATTGGGATGCAGCCAAACACCCAGGCAGGCAGGTAGCCCGGCTAAGAAATTGGCAGGCTGTATTCTGCAGCTCCCATGCTGTGCTACCAACTTCACCCCACACTCTCAGACACACCCCAATCTCACAACAAGATCTCACACACTGATCTCACACCCAGACCTTACACCCTGATCTGCTTTCATGTTTTGGCGGTTTCCAGATTGGTCTCCAGTAGCTGTAATGTAAAACATGCAGGACAGTGAAAACAAATGAACATGAATCAGCCATGACCACTGAGGGGCGACGGTGACAGCTGGAGGTGGAGGACATGAGACATGAAGATGGGACAGCAGAACTGGGCTAACCAGCTCTGATCCGGCCATGGGCTCGCTAAGTAAATGCTGGCACGCAAACTGGTGATATCTGATCCGCCGTTAGTGCCGGGTGCTTCCGTAACTTTAAAAATGCAAAAGTGGAAAAGTCTCTAGTGGATCTAGGCCGGCGGTTTGATTCAGATTTTATTATCTGCAATGGTCCTATAATAAGCAGGAGCTGTCCTTTCGGATTAACCACGGCTGGAGGGGCTGTGGTCCCATTTCCCCGCCGCCCCCACGTTCGAGGGGGTGGAAACACTGACAGACTCTCTCCTTGCGTCAGGAAGGGGAACAGGTAGGGAGCAGTCGCAGTACGTTTTGAGTGGGGAAAACAGGGTTGAGTTTCCCGAAGCCTTCTTAACGCTACGTCGTTCGTAAGTTCTGTGTTAATAGATAGAACTAACGAA
>JAODKC010000098.1:1327731-1338023 GCA_026777985.1 Mormyrops attenuatus | reverse complement strand
TGCACACGTTCAAATTCTCCTTATGCTACTCAGATCTGTCATAACTCAGTGTTCTGGCTGCTAGTCCATATAAGAAGCCACCTGCCTTAATTTTCAACCAGGTCTTTATCTACAAAGAGCGATCACGCCCATGGAAGCACACAATGGGGCCACCGCAACAGACAGGCTATCAGCACTCCAGCCCCGAAACACCCTCTGCTGCTTTGAAAGGCCCGCCGGCCCCCGTTATCCTGCACGGACTGCGCCAAGCTGCGCCAGCGATGCCAGACAGAGGCATGAGCGGCTTTGGACCAGTTCCAACCCGCCAAACTGCTGGGTACATCCCCACCCAGAATGCCTCCGGTGTCTGGCACTACTCTAAACACAGCTGTCAGTTTCAATCGACCGCTAAAATGGACAAAAATTCCTTATATAATTTCTTTACTATTAACAACAACAACAAAAAAAAAACAACTTTGCTTGAACTAAACTTGGTAGAACATTTAATGAAAAAATAACTTCAGGTATGACTGTAGAAAGTACTGCGGTTTTGCGCTGTACTATTTGAAACTGCATGAAGAAATAGTTCATTGATTTAATGCAGAGAAAAAATACTTAATGGTTGTATTTTTCTGAATAGTACAGGAACATTTTGGTTAATACATTTTAATACATTCATCTATATGTTTGCATGTAAATATAATTTGCACAAACCTGGATTTGTAAACTTTGAAGCAAATCACAAAATTCAACCAAAGCATTAAACCGTTTATTGGTTTATTTTATTTTTGCAAGGGTAAAGTGTCTATGAAATTGAACAGAACTGCTTCACTATTGATTGCAGCTCATTATAAAAAAATGTTGTTTTGCGATATTGCGTCCTGTGACTGTTAAACAAATAAAATTCTTGCTTTTCTAATTTTCAAAATACAACAGAAATATTTGTGCAAATAAGAATTACATATATGTTTATAATGTTTATTTAAAATTCTTATATTATATTAGTAGACTTAAAAAGTAAAAAAAAGTGAACATAAACAGCAACCACATGGGTAAAGCAAAATAAAAAATGTCCACTTTTTGTAAATTCTTATAAATAGCAATACCTTTATTAATAAATGCAGTTCTGTTACTACTACTACTACTAACAACAAGAACAATAATAATTATCATTATAATGATGATGGTGATGATGATTAGAATTGCTATTATGCTGTGCTGTAAATATTTATTTTCATTTTATATTTCAAATTTAACTGCAATTCCTTAATTGTTGATTGTTTAATAGTTTTGTTGTCATTCGTTTTTGAGTCCTTTTAATGGTTTTATTTGCCCAACGTGGATTTTATAGTTAATATTTTATTTTTATAATTATAATGGTACAATTATTAATTTAGTCACTCTATTTGAATTTGATTAGCATAGTAGGGTCATTGATAAATTATTTAGTATTCAATTTAAGTATGCTAATTTTGTAAAGACAATTTTTTAAGTTCATCTCTTAGATATCAGCCTTCTATATCTGCATATATGCATGTTTCAGCAAAAATAGCAGCTGTATAGTAGCACCATGTTATTTACGGAATGATTACTTCATATCCATCAAAGTCGATATTCAAACTTAAAGGAATAGGCAATTTGTATCTCTATCTCATTACTATGATAGTCATAAAGCTACACCTACTCCAAATGAGTTACTTATGCCATAAGGTTACTATTACACAGCTTATCTATAGTTTACTTTTTATCAGTGTGTTTTGTGTGGGGTTCCCTGGTCCCCTACCATGACCGCCTTTCTTGACACAAGGCATAAAATAGCAAGAATCAAAAATAATACTTCAGCTCAGTCCAAACACTTAATCTCCCACACTAAGCTGTTAATCACTGCGCACTTGCGCAGCCGTGTTTTAATTCCTCTCACCGTAACTTTCTGGAGGAGGTGGTATGAGCTGTATTAGTTGCATTAGTAATATTAGTAGCCCACTGACGCCTGCACCCTCGCTGTGGCTGCATCTTTCCGATCTGCACTGACTGTTTCACCTTTCACAGCACACGCTCTTTTTCCCTGCCCAGCTGATTTCAGTGCCTACGGTCCTCTAAAAGGCTTATCCGCATCACGCATTTTGAATCCCGGCTATTTTTCGCCATTCAATTTATAGAATCTATATCTGTGGCAGAGTAGGCGAGCATGCATCCTCATTTCTGAATTTTGGCGATACATTGTTTTAGCCCCTTTTCCCATATCACACACTAGACGCTTTAATTACATGTGATGTGGTAGAATATTGACATAAATCTTGTATCCCCAAAAAGAGACCACTGTTCCTGTGTATTGCTGGTATTTCTTGACATGCAATTGGCTACATAATTCAATACCTCTTTCACTCTCCTATGTCCAATTTTCTACCTCTCATCTGTTTAAAAACAGACTGAATGATTCCACAGTCATTTGGCAGCCGGAATGGACCTGCTGCCACCTTTCATGCAGAAATGCTAAAAAAATATTTTGGTTGGCTGAAAATCATCTACAGCCCCTTGGTTTTCAAACAAACCATCAATCATGTATCTTCACAAAGCACAAACATGAAATTTGACATTTTAAAAATTGTTTCATCAGCTATTTATGTGTATCTTGCCTCAGCAGTTCGAAGCCATTCATGTAAGATTTTATCTTTGTATAAAGGCATTATTAATGACTGACTTTTCCATACTCCATTCGTCCTGGTGGGGGCCACAGGGGCCTGGAGCCTGTCTCAGCCAGCACAGGGCACAACTTAGAAAAGCCAGGTAGATTAGCTGCATAGTATCTTTGGCCTGAAGTATCCAGAGGAACACAAGGGACATGCAACTGCCCCATATAACAGAGGTGGGGTCCAAACCCTTTTTTATCTTCCATACCAGCTTGTCTAATGCAGGGTTGCGGGGGTCCGGAGCCTGTCCCAGAAGCGGGCGGACGCAAAGCAGGGAACAACCAGGATGGGGTGCCAACTCATCTCAGGGGCCCAACTAGCCATTGGTTTAATATATTTGTACATTATATATATCATGTGTGATATCCACAATTTGTCTGTGTTCTATAACACTTTTTAGCAATTCTCATACGTACGTTGGGTGCGTGTTTTCTCTCCTGACCTAATCTTGCCGGTCTTTCATCCCATAATCCCATAAGTGAGTAAAATTGTGAAATTTATAAGCTTTCAGACTGGCTCATGTTGGGATATGTGCCAAAGCTAAATTTACATGAGACTGACCCAAATCAAGCTTTATTTTTAGTGAAATGAAATAACAGATTCCTTCATTTCAGTTGTGTTAAGGACATGTCGCAATTACACCTGAAGACTGATATTTGAATATCTGACACACGAAACAAATGACAGCAGCTCCAGGTGTATCGGCAGAGTATCTGCCCTCTTCATACATAAGCATGAGCCTCACAAAGACCTGCTCAAATTCACTACGAGAAATGTGCCAGAATTCTGAGAGCCGGGCAGGAAACAAACAGTGTTTAGCGGTGTTCTGTACATTAACAGACTGGCATAGCTAAGGAAATTAGTTACTAATTGATAATATACTCTGGGGGAAATAATTGGAAAGATGTTGATGCTCATTTTAACCAGTAAAACTTGACCTGAAGCTCGTTCTTTTGTTATTAATTTATTATCCTTTATCAAACATGCTGTAATGGCATTAGGTCCCCAAGCTATATTCTTGATGTTATATATAACTATGGAAATTTTTTTCCAGTGGGTCCCAGTCCAGCCTGGCTAACAGCTAATGATATCCTTCTTTTCTTGATTAGCGGTTAATACAATTAATCACTAAGTCACATGATCTAATTTATAATATATATATATTTAAATATATATATATATATATCTGTGTGTGTGTGTGTGTGTATATATATACATATCCTTGTACATTTATACATGGATACATACAAAGAAAACGGTGTCTGTTCTATTGTTTTTGTACTTTGTAATTCTCCTTTCCCATAAAAAATTCACATGTATTAATATGTGGTCTCTGCATGTGTGTGTGTGTGTGTGTGTGTGTGTGTACGTGGTAGGGGGTTGTATTTACCATGAAACTGTCACCTTTTAGCTTGCAGGAACACTTTTCAGGTCCCCACAATAAAAATGTCATTTTAATAAAAATCTGTGAATGTAATCAAAATCAAATCTTGTATCTTGGTTGGTTACTTATGGTTAAGGTTAGGGCTGGGTAGGGGTTAGGGTTAACATAGTTGTGTGTCTGTCTGTGTGTCTGCGTGTTTGTATGTGTGTATCTGTGTGTGCATATGTGCTGCAGTAAACTGGCATTCCACCTAGGGTGCCCTCCTGTCTCATGGCCAGTACCTCCTGAAATAGGCTCCAGGCCACTGCAACCCCGTGCTGGATAAATGGTTGGAAGATGGATGGATGTCCACATCCTTAAAGAGCAAATAATGAATAAACAAGAAGCAGAAAGTCGCCCTCGTTGGGCTGTTTATTAACAACGGTAACAGGGAAGCCACCGTGATACATAGGCTATGATGAATATACCAACCAGCTAACAAACGAATTACCCACCGGCAGAGGAGCTGAAATCCCCCCAAGAGGAAAAAAGGCCGGCGGCTCCTGTTGAACTCAACCCTCTTTAACTCACCGGGGTTAATGCAAGATGCGATACAATGACTGGTGATTCATTTGCACCCATATAAATATGAACACCTACATATGCAGTGTGAGGCTGGGCACTTGGGTCGGCCCACGCAGTCTCATCTAGAGAAGAATCGAGTCAACTTTACATGATCTGTAATAAAGCACAAGTGAATTAATGGGCCTACCATCTCACTGCGTGCTGCCTCAGGGCAGCCCTGCCCCCCCCCACCCCCAGCCTTTTACATTACCGTGAAAACCTGAGGCTTATTACTAAAAACAATTAATATCTGCCTGGGGGCACCCAGCCTCCATGAAACTTCTCAGCCTTCCAGCTCCATTCCCCACCCCCTGCGTGTCTCTCTGCACCCGTCTTTAAGCATTAATCAACTAGTACATCTGCTGTGGAAATACCTTTTTTTTCCCTTATTGTTTTTATATTACAGATTGTGTGTTTTTTGTTATTATACTGTAGACTGCAGCGCTCTCAAGCAAAGAACAGGAAATACCCTCAATGAGAATCAGTCCAAAAGTTCCATGATGAATGAATGTTCATCTTTACCCTATTTCCTCTCTGCAAAACCTCCACCAGATGGGGTCAGTAAAGGATTATGGCAAATTATGCTTATCTACAGGATGCTTGATGAAGGACCCATTTCCAGCGAGACGCTCGAGTCTGGGGTGCAGGTGCTGTCTGCCTGCCGGGTTTCATGTGTATATTGGCTTACACTCACTCGTGTCCCACAGTCAACTGTGGTCTCAGAAAGCAAGCGAGCACTTCAAAAGCCATTTAAGGCACACATCAAAGTGTGTATATGGGTCATCATCTATTTATTGAAGTATCTTTGTTTCTGTTTATCCTTTGTGAAGTGTTCTGTTTTGCTTTCATTCTATTTCTTTTTCTTTTCAGGTTTGTTTATGTCAGTGTTCTCTCCCATAATTCCTTTCAAATTTTCAGAGAACTCAGAGACCCTAGATTAACTAGTTTAACTTATGAAAAAAGCACTCCATTCTCACAGGGTTGGTGCAGAACAAACAAGACTTGTCTTTCAATGTTTAAAGCTGTGGAATTGAGGTGAATAGATTACAAGGATGCTTGACGATGAATGGCCATTCGAGCAGCCTGAAAGCATGCCATTTAATGAGTCATAATCGCAAAAACAATTTAGCTCAGACTGTAAGCACTCTGTGTTTTGGTTTCTCTCCTTGAACTAAACATTTTGGATACAAAATCAGGAGAGAAACCTTGAGCTTTTAAGGCTTCCTATTAAACAGAGTGAGGTGTCTGGTATTCCTCTGCAGGATGAGCCGTATTGTTTTTTTCCCCTTGAGGAATCTGATATGTTTGTTGATTTTGAGATTTAACCTCACCGAGAAGTAGCCAGCATTTACCAGTGGCCACATGAGCAATAACAGCCTTTGCTAAAAATGATCTTGGTCTTTTCTTCTCATTACAAGTTACCGGAAGCTGCATATTCAGTGAATTATTTATGAATAATTTAACTTGAAAAATGCATATGACACTTTGATCCCAGATAATCAGACCGTGGCATCTCTACAGCAATACGAACTGATTACTGTCAATACAAAATTTTACTGAAAAGCATCAATTACATTTTTTTGCAACACTGATATTGCAGATACATGAAACCAGTAGATAATCAATTTTTACAGACCAAACAAGTCATTGCATCAAGCTAATCATTTACATTAGAACATACCCAGAATGAGCTTTTTAAGAATAACATTGTTTAAGTAAATTACTTAATCACACATTATATTATGACACAATTGTCCAAATGGAATCCATCCTGCATCAGCACCACACTGACGGATGGTGACCGTGGTTTCTTCACAGTCAGCCCCAAGTGGAATGTCAAAAGGATGCGACTGATGGCCAAAAAGTCCAAAGCTGGGAAGAAGGTCAGACGAAAATGAGAAGCTGAGCTAGTTGAGCACGTGCCCTCCTGAGGAGAGAGCCTTGAGAAGGACCAACCCGAAGTGCCAGCTGCCTCCGGACTGGTCCTCTCCCTGCCACAGGAACCGTGCCCATTTGGGGAAGAGCTCATTCCCCCTGAATTGGCAACCACAACCCCTTTATCGCCACACATCTTTTATGCATCTTCCTTTGTTCCTTAAATATATCTTGCCCCTCTAGGGCTATCACCCCGCACCCTCATCTTCTTGCTTGCTTGCCACGATATCCTTGAACAAGCACTTTAAATACTGCTATACTAATCAGTTTATTTTTATGTTTTTTAGCCAATGAAAATGAATCAATGTAGAATTACAATGAACATTCAACTGAAAGGAAAATATCAGTTAGCCACTGTTGCTGCTAAACACCCATTACTGGCTCTGGCTGTCCTGATTTTATCTGGGGAAAATCTATAGCAGTCAGCTACTGATCAGCTTGATAAACCGCTGTGTTCATTAGGGAACGGGGACTTCATGTGTGTCATTCTTGGATTCGGAGCCTTGGTAATTTATCAAGACAGGGAACATCATATGGGTGTCTTTATGTTACTTTTACATATGTGCTGCATGTGTATTGTGAATTTAAAGAAACAGCAATGGTAAGAAAAGAGACAGTCAGAGAGCACAGAAGACTTGCTCTGATTACTTCCATAAGCACATTTCCTGTACAGAAGTGTTTCCCAGTCCGGTTCTCAGGGACCCACAGATAGTCCATGTTTTCGCTCCCTCTGAGCTCCCTGCCAGACAGTCCACATTTTTGCTCCCTCCCAGCTGCTGGTGGGAGGGAGCAAAAATGTGGACTGTCTGTGGGTCCCGGAGGACTGGATTGGAAAACCCTGCTATACAGGGTCGTGGTTATAACCTCTCCCGACACCGGACATGGGACATCTTGAACTGAGATATCCTGAACCACAGAAGAGAAGCATTAAAAGCAGTTGAAAGGAATAAGTGCGTGTAAATAATAATTTTACGTTGGGAAGGAACTCTATGGCAGGGACAACACGCAGACTCCATACCACATCCAGAGATGTGGAAACAAATCAAACTTAGAAACTTGGATGTATGAGACCCCAATGACATCTACTGAGCCAGCACGCCTTTTTATTTTCATAAATTTAATGAATGAATATCTTGCTCTAATTATTTTAATTAGCAATGAAACAAACAAATGCACAAGCTCACCTCACCCTGGCAGCTAACACTGCCAGACTATAAAAGATATACGGTGTACAAATATACTAAATTATGCATTCGTAAAAATTTTTTCGAGCAGTTAAATTCAGTGATCCTCCTTTAGTTTTGTGGTTCACTCACAATTTTTTTTACTTGTTCTGCATGCATTTTTGTGGGGTGATTTTGTGATCAGATCAATTCATAATATTTCAACATCACTGCTGAAAATATCTGGAAAAGCAAAATGACATCATGCGGCAGTATGGCTCATATGAAGATGTCAGACTGCAGGCAGCCCTCAGTCTCACACCGTACTCCACAGCAGTGCCCCCAAAATGAAACAGATCCCAGGAAGGCTAACTGTCATTGGCTTCCTTCATCCAGCAGATCCCAGCTTCCTCAGCTGCGGTTCAGCAGAAGCTTTGGTCTGGGAAGTGAGTTATCATTGAAGCCAATGTGACCTGGACTCAATATACATTTCATAGGGGATTTCTGCTCTTCGTGACGTCAAGTCATTCTGGCAGCCAAGAGTTATTACTGTCAGAGGGGGCAAGGCCTGTGTATCAGGATGCTCAGTGTACCATTTTATTACTTTCTTTATTCATATTTTGTTAAGTGCTTTGGGGCACTCGTGTTAGAAGGGGAGCTATATAACAGGAAATTGAAAAATTGCACTGGATTGCTTCAGCCATAACACTGCAGTGGTGTGATTGCTTAAACGAGGTCCAATTTAGTCAGTAATGGAATCATAACGATAAATTACAGGGAATAATTTTTTACTTAACTTCTCAACACAGGTGTCCTGAAAGCTTAACATCAGTTATAACAACATGCTGCTGATAGACTAACAAATTGCATAATGGCACTACAGGCTGAAAACCAATTAATGTTTTTGCAAAAGCAAGGTGATGGAGAACTGGCAGATATCCCAGTCCTGGTATTTTTCAAAAAGTGCTCCATGGTTCATTGGGTGCTGCCCCTTAGTTACCTCTACAGATATTTCCCATAGGTTTTTTTGTAAGCATAGCATTTCGGGCCTCCCTCTGTGATTCTCCAGTCCAAGCATTTCGGGGCCTCCCTTTGTGATTCTCCAGTCCGGGCATTTTAGGGCCTCCCTCTGTGATTCTCCAGTCCAAGCAAGGCGTGAACTACAGCAGGGACTGACTGTGGTTCCATGCTGTGCAGTGTTCCCTATCTATGGCAAGTTGGCTCAGAACACCCAGATGGGTGTGAGTTCTGTTGGGTGTGGTAGACGGGGCCCATCAGGCTGTGGGTAGAAACAGCAGAACAGCCCTCTGCTTTCAGCACGTTATGTGGGGAACTGACAGCACACATACTGGAGAAGGTTCATCACATCCTCGGAGCTGCATGGGTGTTATGCATTAAGGAGTTGACTACTGTACCAAGAGAGTAGCTGGACATTCCTGTTTGGGTGGCAATGGGGGAAAAAAGTTAAATAAATACAAATTCTTATTGACATCCAGCAATGTTTAATCCAGGGGTACGCAACCCGGATCCTAGAGTGCCGCTACCCAGCAGGTTTTCCATCCTACCTGGTCTTTGGTAAACCACACCTGATCTCAGGGGGATTGTAACTCATCAGGTAGGATGGAAAACCTGCTGGAAACCGGCACTCCGAGATCAGGGTTGCCTAACCCTGGTTTAATCTGTAGCCCAGCGTGATGTTTGCTAAACTTGCATTTCGATTGTTTCTGTCTGGTACTTCAGAAGAGTTGGTGATTTTTTTTTATCAGTTCTCAAAAGTGGCATCTATTTTAGTTATCTACACACAGCATTCTTACTTTCCACAACCTAATGACAAAATTATACCAGATTGTTGATTTGTGAAATACACCTTTTTTCAAAAACACCAAGAGAGAGAAAACTATATGACTAATACTTTACCTTATTGCACATTTCTGGCTAGAAACTGCCAGTTGCCTTTGAGGAAAAATAATGAGACTTGTTGATAATCCTGACTGTGCACTGTACTGACTGCTTCCAGTTTCAGCCACAATGACTGTCAGCACATTCAGCTATCACATGATGATTCAGGGTGTGTCACATGTCTGATAGGAGAGAGAAGCCATTGAGATACAGTAACCGGAAAGTCATGCTCATTTACAAATACATTATCTGAATATGGTCCTGACAAACAAAACTCAAAGCATGATTAAGCACTGATTAGAAGGAAACCAATACTTAAATAAAAACAAAAGTAATTACATGACATGGCTGAATGTGTTTTGTACGAAGCAGAAGACTCAGTTACCCATAAACCCACCCATAAACATCTGTAATGTGCTTGCTGTTGTAGGTGGTAGCGTGTGGCACAAATTAAGTTAATAGCTTTTAAAAGTTCAATAGGGATTCAGATAAACAAAAACAGCTCATTGCTCTGAAAAGACTGAAAAGAGGAAAATGGGATACAGGGGCTATGTGCACTTATACATGAAGAGAGAAATGTGGGATACAGGGGCTATGTGCACTTATACATGAAGAGAGAAATGTGGGATACAGGGGCTA
>JAODKC010000098.1:1292645-1313730 GCA_026777985.1 Mormyrops attenuatus | reverse complement strand
GGGGGGGGGGGCGCTGGGGGGGGTTCGTGTTTGGTGGGGCGTCCTGGTCCCTGGCTGGCCCAGGAAGGCACTGAGAGGCCATTATCTCTCCATGCCTAATGCCTGCGTGGTGTCTGGCCATGCTGATGAGATGCAAGCCGATATGTAAGCTAGGCACTGGGGAAATTACACTGCACTAATGACTCCTGCGGACAAGGTGCCCAGGACGATGCCTGTGTGTTTTTTGCAACTTATTTTTTATCCCGAAGATACTTTGGGCCCTTTTGTTTCATTAAAGATAGACAAAGCCATTTTATTTTGGATTGTTTGTTCTCTTCAGTTTATAATTTTGTGACCTTTTAAATTTGGTCACTTAGTTACAGGGTGGTGCTGTAATCAGGGGATAATCAATCAATGCCTGTTTACCTCGACCTTGCATGTGGGCATATATGGGATACAAGCTGAAAAATAAAAGCACTGTATTTTAGAGGTATAAGGGCATAATGGAGAAGATGGATTAAGAAAGAAAAAAATGAAAGATTAAATCCATAACCTGCACTAAATGCACATAACAGTATCTTTCAGGTCAGACAGTCATTTTCTTTGATGCTGAAAATCCCTCCCCCATGCGATCTAGTTCTTCTCCATTTCCTAAACAGACATTTGATCGGAAGGTTGTTCCAGTTTATATATTTAAATCTGCATGTAGAATTACTCAATGAGTTATTAAAATGCAAATACATACATCTAACAATGCTTGAGATGGACATTAGAATTTCTAAAAACATATTAACAAGAATATGACTCAATCATGCATAGTGAATTTGACTGTGAACAATATAATACCTTAATTACTGTTATGTACTTATATAATCACACTAAATGTTTTGTGTTGATCACCACTTTTCTGCTGCCATGAATGGCAATGCATTAAAAGCACATAATAAAGCAAAAATCTGAATTAAACAAACAGATGTCACATGCAATGACACGGACACCCTCCACAAGGAGATGGCTCGATGGTGTTGCGATCTTGACTGTTTAAGGATATGCTTGGGTGGTCACACCTCCATACAGTATCTCATTGAATCTAATTTGAATTTTAATGCAATCCTGAATCTAACCTCCTCTAATCCAACATTTTTAATTAAACAAAAGGATCCTTTCAGAAACTCAGAGTGAAAGGCCTAATGAACGAGGCGACTCATTTTCATCAGACTGAAGCATGATTTATCGGTGAAATTTCTCACAAGGGTTTGTAACGAGTGAGACTGGCTGTTGGATTGCGCCTGTGTTATCGGGGTCTGCTTTTGAATGTGACTCGGTAAACAACTTCAGAGTGATAAATATCACCGAACCTGGCTCTCCAGGATGGAGTGTGGGATGTCTGAATATTTTTCTCGAAGGACATATCAGGTTATGCATAGGTGCTGAATAATAGCTTTGCCCTTGTGAAGATTTCTGCTTGCCTGCAGGAACTCATTTCCTTCTAGCTCCTCTATGTCAACCTAAACCAGCAATAAATGAAGTAGATCTGAAATAACAGTTGATTCTTAGATTTCCATTAATTAACTGATAGGTAATTTCCCTCTGTTCTCCATAGCTGCTTCCAGTGTAGGGTACTGGCAAACCTGTAGACTATTACAAGGAGTACAGGACACAGGGTGGGGAATGTCCTGGATGGGATAACACTGGGATTACAGGACACACACTGCGCAACAGTTTATAGATGCTAAAGGACCTTTGAACAATTGATGGAAACTGGTGCAATCTGGGGAAAGATCCACACACACAGAATGAGGGAAGGACTGATACCTGCTACCTTGAGATTAGAAGGTCTTTGCACTATCCATCAAGCAAGAGCTGGAAAAAGCCAGCTGAGATTCCAGTGGAGTTCATGATCCTTTGTCTTTTATTGGAACATCAGGTACTGACAGAAGAAAAAATGCTTCCAACTTTTCTTTATCAATGACTTTAAAAACACATAGATGGTTTAATATGAATCCATCATTTAAATAAATTAGCATTTCTTCTCTTAGATTAGCGCAAAGCAAAGGCCCTCGTCTGGTTTCTTAATTTGTAGCATCTGGTAAAAAAAAATAAACATTTCCACATTTTCCCTTTTACAGCAGAGCTCCAAAATGCTTCGTAGCAAAAAAAGCCTTTTTTATGTTTTGGAAGACATGTTTATGTCGTTATTGGAGGGTGGGGGCCGGAGCAAACTGCAGAGCTGTCTTCGGATTTTTCCTTTTGAATAAACCAATTCTGTATAAATTCCATAGGAGCTACTATATAAATTCCATTACATCTTTAAAAACAGGAAAGGGGGGCTGCAGTGGGAGTTTAGAAGGTGACTCACTAGCGCTTTTCGTCGCTAACGCGGTATGTGTGCCACCGGCCTTGGCATCAGCAGGCACGCCACATCGGACCCCCGCAGACTTGCACAGCGGCACATGTGGCAGTGCCATCTCCATCCAGGACTGTCATCACAGAAGGTTCATGTTTGGGCCAAGATGTTCTTGGGGAAATGATCTGCATACACCTGCCTGTTTGGGCTCTGTGAGGAGCCTATCCCCTGCTTGCCTGTCTTCCTTGCCGTCTCAATTCTAATAAATCTATACTTGACTATCTGCTGCCCAGGGGGGCTTTGGGGAAGTGGAGTTTGTACCCACAGCCTCCTCCAGAGGGCGACGCACAGAGTTTCAGCATTCCACTCCTAATATCAAAGCACATTGTTTGCCAAGATACCAGTGGAACATTGAACAGAACACACAAATAGCTCAAAAATAAAAGGGCCTAATTTTTTCAGCTCTTCAAAACTAAACAAATCTGAAGAGTAGATAAATAGTCTCAGTGCACTAGTCCAACTGGAAATAATGCTAAATTATTTAGGTGCTTACCAAATGGGTATACATGGTTAGAAATTAAATTACTTTGTGCACACTGTCAAAATAGCCCTTAAGCCAAGAAATACGAAGTATATAATCCTTTGTTTGTAAATACAACTATGGAACATTTTGTATTTAAGTGAAAGTACAGACAGAATGATGGCAACATTAGCCTTGATTCCAAGCGTACAAAGAGAGGATCTCATATCCGCTATCCACAGATACATCAGAAGTTCTCTTCTGTCAGTTGAAACAATAGGTAGAACCAAGTAGGGCAGCCTGTCAGCTCCAGAGAGATGAGGGCGTGTAGAATGGTTCCTCAGAACTTATGTCTCATGCATCTTTAACAGGTGTAGGGCGGTTTGTTTGAGGACCTGAACGAAGCATTATCATACGCACAGGTACATCAATCAGGCCTGGTTACATAACGTGCTCTTCATGCAGAACTGAGCCTAGCCATCTGAGTGAAGCAACTGTCTCCCCTTTGTCAGCGTTAAGGCTCGCAATCTGCACGTCAGCGGGATGTTCATTTGGGACAGCAGTAGGTGAGGTGTGTGTGTGTGAGACATGTGTGTGTGTGTGTGTGTGTAGGGAGCGGTTGCCGTTCAGTGTGTTGGCGACTCGGCAGACAAACACAATGCAAATAGGATTTTACACCATGTTGTCAGTCGGGGATGAGGGCTCCAAGCTGGCGAGGCTGCAGTGGGAACCGGAGGCTCACAATAGCAGACAGTGTTTAGCCTATAAAGACCGTCACAGCATATTCAGCCAAGAGCCGACTGCTGGGTTCATGGAGTTGCTCTGAACTTGCCGAAGGGGATGAAGTTTTCAGTGCATTTCATTACTTTACATTGTAAAAGAACTAAACAAGTCCATTCTATCATAAATCTATTCATCGCAAATTTTACAACTGTGAAACTGCACAAAATCCGCTGTGCAAATATTATGACATGGTTATGTGGGAGAATGCCTGTTTGTTGTAAGTTATTCACAGTGATGACTATGGGTCAACAATTTGCATAATTATCTTTCTGGGATGGCAGTGCCATGAAAACATTCGTGGCCAAGTGGATGGATCACATGTTTGCTCCAAAACTTTGGACCCAGAAGGACCCCGGCGGAGCAGTCTGGGAGGATATTTAACATACTGCGAAATATAACGATGTGGGTGAATTAGGCTGAGAGTGGGGTGTTCGTGCGACGGATCTATGAGGGCGGCTTCAGCATGCTTAAGTAACACATTCTTGCAGCCAGTTTCATCATAACACGGCTGATCTCCCCCAGACAAGACCTTGTACTTGGTTTACCATGCGTCAGTCTGGCCCGCGCCGCAGGATCTCTGCCGTGTATGGCTAACCGTCGTCTCGGCCCCGGAATGGCTTTTCCGGGCTAGCCAGGAATTCCTTCGCCTGCCAGTGTGTCGTTTTCAAGCCCCTAAACCCAAGCACAGGTTTCCCAGGATTTAATTATCAGCAGCCTAAGGAGAGTCTCACAATTCATGTAAATTACCTTTGGGTTTTTATTAACCACATGGGATATTTTGGAAGCTTTGCTGTGTTTAAGCTTGAAATAAAATATGGAAATTCTGCCCAAAAATGAAGTCCACTGTATGATGTTATTATAGTGGATTTTATTAGATGTACCTGTACATGAGAACTAGTTTTTTTCCTGTAAAAAGCAAAAAGTATAATGTAGTTAGACCATTTATAGCAGTCTGTCATTTAGAGGAATATTTGAGCCTTGCCATTAGCTATTTTTTAATACCAACACCTCTATTGTTCTTAGAAACATAGTAAATCACTGACTAAGGCAGTATTTTCCTCTGCCAGCCTCGCTGACTAGCGTCACATCCCCCTTTTTGGCTGGGATCAGTCTTCAGCACTTGTCAATGAACTTGTGAACTTTGTAAAGTAACTGATGAAAATATCACTGATGGCAGATTCACCATGAACGACAAGCCTTAAGGGTCTGGTAGGGCTATGCCATCTGCAGCTAAACTAATGCAGAACTCCAGACCAAAGACCACTGAAGTCCCAGTGTGCATATGAAGCAACTTAAAGACTTCAGTGTGTTGTCAAAGATAGGGGATCTGTTTTAATGGGATATAACTTTATAAACTTTCAAGTTAGTATAAAGGAACTTTGTATATATGGATATATGAATCATATATTCATATTTGCATGTATGGATGTATTAATTAATTAAAAAAAATACCTTTCAAAATCTAATTCTCATTTTAGATAATTTTCCACATTATTTTCATGTGCTGTTTGATAATGAAATACACTCAAAGACTACTGTAATAAGTCCATCCATCCATTTTCTGTAACCGCTTGTCCTGTTCAGGGTTATATCCCGGCGGCTTTAGGCACAAGGCAGGGAACAACCCAGCATACTGTAATAAGTAGAATTATATATTTAGACTGATGAATTTTCCTCCAAATAATGCATCAACAGTAAGCATCTCTACAGAGTATGAATACTTCAGGGAAAGTTTAAAAATGATATACTGGGATGTAGACCAGTTGAAATCTTTAAATTCGCTCCATGAGGATCTACACAATTAAGACCTTTGTTGAGAGCTCTTAATGCAGGCTTTTCGGAGGGGGGGGGGGGGAGGAGTGTGTGAATATGCTCTGGTCCGCTGTGCGTGAATTGCAATGCAGGACCACAGACATACGGCGAAGCGCTGACAGACTCACCTTCTTACTTTGTGAACGCTTCTGTGGGTTGTTTCAATGTGTATGGCAGGAAATATTTGGCTATAATTAGGCATTAAATTAGGGTTAAACATCTGAATAGGAGCCGTCTAAATAAAACGGCCTTTGGCAATACCTCTGCGGTCTAAGATATGCGCTATTGAGAAGTAACGGAGCCGTTGAACATGGAATCTAAGTGCGGCCCGACCAGTGCTGAATTCACTCTCAGCGTAGCCAATCGGCTGTTGTTCAAGCAGGGAGACAAACCCAGATTCAAAGCAGCTGACTGGAAAGCTGTGAGGCTTACTGGAACCAGGGCATCCACAGCAAATTCTCCTCTGGGGCCTGCTGACGGAGGTGCCGGAGAAGCCGTGTGCTACCGTGTTTCAGGGCGGTGCAGCAACCACGTCTTGTTTTCACGAGGAAGGTGGGAGATGTCTGCAGAAGAATGGCGGAGACGCAGTCACAGGCCCACCACTGGATATGTCCCAAATAACGGCTTGTTACAAAGAAGCTGCCACACAGAGTCCCAGAATTTATGTAAATCCTCCTCCTACTTAAGGCGATGGATCTGCACCGTTACAAATATGGAGAAAAACAGAGATGCTGCCCATTTGGGTGACTAAGCACGACGGCCAGCAAAGCCCAGGAAATACTCTCCAGGGACAGGCAGTTTTAATCTAAAAACAACATTGCTTTCCTGGGAGCACAAACGGGGCCCTCGAGATCCTCGCACCAGTTTGCTTGGGACTGTTAGATATAGAATAGACGGGACTTGTGAAATGAGGAGAGATTAGATCATGCAGGATGGCGAGAGGCAAGCAGAGGACTGAGGAAGGGCTGTAATGAAGCGACTCATAAACAGGCTTCATTGTCATATAACTGACAGGCCGCTGGGGGACGTGCAGCCAGGTATTCGTGATAATGATCTGCTTGATGAAGGACCAGTTGCCACTTCTTCACCCGCATGCTGCGCCAGAAGCAGGCTCGCTTTAAATGAAATCGCACTTCCCTACTGTCATCGCCTGCTCGTCGAGCCTCTCTGCCAACCTCGATACCCGCAAACATTTCAGCCGGGAAGGCCCTCAACAATTCAGCAGGTGCCTCCTGTAGCTGATTAAATATCACGCGAGCTTCCAGTCAACGATGGCTTAGTAACGGAAAACATTTCCCCACCTTTGTCTTAAGCGATGACATTTGCTGAAAAACGTTTTTCAGTAGAAAATGTGAAAAATGAACGCTTCTGAAATGAACTGAACAGGAGGCGTCCGATTTCTATCAGTGTGAACATATCATTGCAGACATACAAAAGTTACTAATGAACTGACTGAATCTGCCACTTTCCTGACACTTTCCTGTCACTTTCCTGACACTTTCCTCCTTCCCAGTTATTGTTTACAAATAAATTCCAACCATCCATCTTCCATAAGTGCTTTTCCAGAACAGGCTCATAGTAAGGAATTATACCCAAGTTATATGTTTGTTTTTTATGTTCAAAATATTCTTACCTTAGTTTCCTCATGGTGGCGAAAAGAGAGTATAAGCGAGAGAACATGAATTCCTTTCGGTCTGCGGCTTTGCGGTGGACCTGCTGAGCGAGGTCATCACAGGGCTGTGAGCCGTGGCAGGAGGGTGGAGGGAGTAAGAAGGAACGGCCGGTGTGCTTTAGGCACCATAGCCTCCTGGGCACGACACATAGCTCTCCATGGGCTGATGGAGCAGCTTCTGGTGAAAAGGCAAAAGAAAGAATGCTGACCCAGTAGGGAGACTTAACACTGGAGCTGCTAGGGTGTCCTACCTGCAGGCAGAGGCCCAGAGAGGAGAACAAGCCTGCAGTGTGCATGAGATGCACTTTTATTTATGATAAGAAGCTTAGAAGTTCACCTGCTTGATTTTCGCCTTTTATGCATGTGTGCGTGTGGGAGAAAGAGACAGAGTGTCTATACTGATCCCCACACGGGGTCTGAGAAAGAAAGAGAGACCCTAGCACTAGTGGGCGAGATGTGTGCCATGGATAATTCATGGACATTGGTTGGGGCCTGGGTAACCTGTCGTAAAACATGCATTCTCATATGTCATATGTGATACCTGAGAATGGGCCGACTTGGTGGTTATAAATGCTTATGTGTGTCAAAAGCCTTGTCTAGTATTTACGGCGCTCTCAGACAGAAGTATCCACAGGATGGGGGGGCTTTCAGGAAGGCTAGAGAGCAAGAAGGAGAATAACAGTGAGGATAATAAAATATAATGATGCTGGTGTAGGTATCTCGGTCCAGAGCAGAGAGGCTGGGCAGGGGGTCGTGTGGAGAGCCAGGGGATCTCTGCCTGGAAGTTAAAATGTGCATAACACTGAAGGCCTCATAAGTTTTAGTTAGCCACACCTCTAATGGAGAAATGCCATCATGATACCATAAAGTCTAGCCCAAGATCCACACAGCTTATATGGGCCCCCTAGAGCCCTTGGGTGTAGGAGAAGAGACTTCATGGTTTTTGTTGACTGGCAGGTTATGCAAGCTCAAAGGACATAGGTCATAGGAGGAAATTCACGCAGAATTCTTTTGGAATCAAGTCACTTGCACTCTTTATGCACAGATAGAAAGGGGGAAATTTAGCTCTATCAATATCATATTTATATCTATGTGAAGAGGTTTGCCATTGGTCTTTCGTTACAGCAAACGCGTCTTCTTACAGCTTGGTCTCATGCCATGACCTGTATGGTTTTCCTTCCCTTTGAAAGGTATTGCCGCTACAGCTATATGGACAGCTTGACATCAAAAGACAGCACCTCTGACAATATCAGCTCAATGAGCTTGGCAGTGAGATACTTCACTTTTTTGCTTTGTGACCTTTCAGAAATATGGGTTTATGTTTACCAATTTGGTCTGGAAAAGAGCGCAACAGATAGCTAGCAGCAATGTTTGTAAGTTAATTTTCCATAAGATATAAATACTCTAAATATGTTCGTTTCATTAATACTTTAGGAAACTCTTTTTTCACTTTTTTTACTCATAATATTCATGCGGTTCTTTGTGATTCGTAGGCACGTATAATATATGTCATCTTAGTCATCATATCAGTATTTATTGTCTTTACAGTAAACAATAAATTCTGCTTCCTGTTGCAACAATAGTTTGGAAATAGTTAGGTTCTAAATGAATAACAACAAACATTCAATTTGCATACAAAGCTGCTAAGCTCCTCAGATGACTATACAGGTAAACTATACTAACACTAGAAAGTATAGCTACTTTGCTGAATTGTAAAATTCTTATGTTGTGCCATTGCAACTATTATTATAGGGGAACTGAATGAAATAAATCTGTTTTCTTTGCCAAAAAAAACGAACAAGATATTTTATATCAGCTTTCCAATACTATTTAAGCTTTGCTGTTAGCCATCTGGTAATATTTTACAAAATTCTTTTCTGCGCATATGTGAAACTTTACTGGATTATTAGACAGGCCTTATAATTATGTGTGATTTACATATTTTGGACTCACTCATAAGACTTTTGGCAATCTTTTGAAAGACATGTAATAATTTATATTGCATAATCATGGCCATATTACTTGAATATAGTCTATTTTACTAAAGAAAGCTAATCTTTAAGGAACAGGGGTGTTCGATGGATACTTAATTAAGGGATTACCCACTTAATTTGGAAACCCACAGTGAGGGTAAAAATTCCAATATTGTATTGTGCTCTTATCGCACTAGCAGTCTCCGCAGTATACTGGTCTGAGATTGTTATGAGAAGAGTTATTATATTGCGGGATGAGACTGCTTACAATATTAATTTTCCGGTGTTAAAAGAATAAGCCCTAGCAAATTGTGCTTCGCTGGGTTACTGAGGGCTAAGTGTCAATACAGATTTAATGACTTGTGAGACATCTCGCTTTCTTTTGGTAATAAATTTTAAAAGCTCTTTGGTAGATTCAAAAGAACAAACGGTCATCTGCCCCATCAATGGTCAAAGGCAAAAAGAGATAATATGCAGAATTTTTACTATGCGATTAGAACCACGGCAATCTCTGTATATCATTCACAAGCACATTGAACTCCGGGTCACTGGCTCCTAACACTTTGACTGTGGATAATACTTATCTCTCTTGACCACTGTTTTGTAGGTCATCGAGTGGAGCCAAATTTGCATGCTAAACATACTTAGGAGACACGCCTCCAGCTGAGTGTTCAAGATCTGGCCAAAATTCCTCACCTTTCAATAAAATGAACCAGAAGCATCTGGTAGATTAAGCTGTCACTGTGAATCTAAATCTGTTCCTAGACTGTCATGTGGCCTTCTTTCGAACACTTTTGTACTATTGAAGTATTCAGCAAAATGAGATGTAAATCCTCCAGTTCAGTCAGTTCGGAAATCTGTGCCACAGGTTGGAATTCATGGACCAGGCCTAACCTGAAACAACTTAGTTCTAATATATGGCACAACCAAAGTAACAAAGTTGTTGGTACAAGGGCATTGTGGGGCTGTGGCAGGGAGGGAAATCAAGAAAGGCGTGCGGACAATGGAAGTCGTTTAAACAGGCTGCTAAAATGTCCAGAGATGCACACAAAGGAACCTATGATCCGAAAAGGGGGGGGCGTGGGGCTATGATTTGAGAGGGGAAGGAAGCTGCTCCTATGGCTCCATTATACCACTGAAACAATTCCCACTAAGAGGCTGGATTTGCATCAGTAATAGAGTTCACGCTCTTGTTTGTGAAAGGCTTTCGTTTGGCCTGACCCTGAGTGGACACCCCACTTTGCCGCAGTGTCCCGCCTCGCCCCCAGGCCTGCCATAGCCCATAATGGCATCATGGGAAAATTCACCAACTTAAAAGAGCTTTTAGGAGCAAGTGAACTCGAGGAAGCCACAATTGTATTTAGAAGGGTATATTACTTAGGAGGATAATGGAACCGCTGCTGTTAATTACTGCTAACAAGGCTCTCAAGAAACCACCGAGTAACACACAGGCTGGTTGGAAAAAGACCCATAATGCGAGGATAGAATAGGAAACATGCTCCCCTGGATTCACAGCTGCCTATTTTTAATTTACTGTCAACTGTTTGTCAAACATGGTGTGTACAGGGACGCTTTGAGGTGACTGCCAATGAACACAAACTCTTTGTGTTGGCAGGCTGCTCACTTAACCCTTGTAGGAGATGCAATGCGCGTTATAATCACAAGGCTTCATTGTCACTCTGCTCATTAGAAAAGTGAGAATTATCTCAATTATGAATATTGCTGGAATCTGACATGTTGCCATGTAAGCTTGCAATGCAGTCATATGCTCTTCCGGTCTTCTTCATGTCGCTGAAGAATGTTCTACGTTTAGTGCTGCAGAGACTAGCCAGAATGGCTGATCTGCGAACCATGTTTATGCGTATAATTTATGCATTCCTAATCTTTAGCTTTAAATGTTTTAGGCATTCACCTCTCGTCATGTTGGTGAACAGAACCACATGGGTTAGGCATGCGAGAGGTTATTCCATTGTTAGATTTACAGGGACAAGTTTAACTCAGATTTCTAAAGCAGAGAAAGGAAAGTAGGAAATGAAATTTGGCCCTATGGTGCAAGTTCATTAATGCGACGCAAGAGGACTCGGGTCAGACGTCTGGATCTGGACAGGTTTACTAGGGCTGAGAAGAAACAGAAAAGATTAATTTATATGTGTGGACATTAATGGGGGACAGGTGGAGTGGAACAGCCTCCTTGAGATCGCCACACCTCCTGTTCTCACAGCGACACAATGTATGATGTAGTAGTAGTAGTGCATTTGAAGCATGTATGAGTACTGCTTCACACTGCAACATTAAAGAACCATGTTTATTGCATAGGGGAGTGAGCAAGTGATCCAGTTCAGTCGCGATTTATTTATGTAGGTAAAGCATATACAGTACCACATGAATGCATCAATGCACAGATGCAACTGAGGAACTTTTCCTTTCACTTACACCCAACAAGCAGATATGATGCTGTTGTGTATCCCTTAGTTTTTTTTTTTAAATGATCAGTTTCTATGCTCAGTAAAGAAGGTTACACTGTACTGCTTATATTGGTTTCATTGATGCAGAATTTGGCCGTGGGAACATGCGGTCGGCATGTGGGGGGAAGTCGGCGTTACACATTTAGCTTTCATCACACTCATTATGGAGGTGTCAGGAGGTGACAGTGAAAATGAGCAGACACAGGGGGAAGAGTGCAAACTTTGCCAACATTCAAACCGAGCTAAAAATGTGCAGTTTAAAACACAGAAAGATATATCTTCATTTCTGATAATGTCACCTTCAGAAGGGGGGGGAGCTCTGATATCTACAATGACACAGACCCCACAAGTAATTCAGGAATGAAACAATGAATGAAAAAGTTCTATGAACCCCTCAGCTAACAAACCTTTTCTAGTATGAGCTGCATTCGGTCGCCAAGGCAGTGATTCTTTCTGTGAAAAAGTCACAAACACAGATCCCTAAATGCTGCTCAGATACGTTTTACTATCCCTGGTGCTCACTTTAATCATTGTGGTTTGTAGCTGTGTCTCTTTGTTCTCTGGAGAGCTGTACTTTTGCAGGACAGCTCCAGGTGCTGATTGTTTAGGGCGTTGGTGCTGTACATTAGTACTCATGATAAACCCCAAGCTAGATCTTCCCAACTCCGTCTCATCCTCGGAGGGTTTGTGTGATAGTCACATGTGTCGGTTTTATTTGAGAATCTTGGAATTCTACTGGAAAGAAACACATCCTAAATTATTCGATGAAATATATTATGATTATTGTTCGTAAATTACCGTTAAAGAATACTGCAAAGGACTTGTGTTCCAGGGAACCATACTTTCTCTCCTACTCCTTCTGGGATAATCTGTGAATAACCTCAACCTTGATAATCAGCTATTAAAAATGGATGGACATGTGAGCATGTGCTGCACTAATAATGTGATAAATATCTGGTCATTGGACAGATGGCCCTGGCCGCAGCACACAAAATTGTGGAGATGCACATGGATGCCACTTGTCCTCTGGGACAGGAGTGAGAGAACTAGGCCCTCCTAGAAGGAGAAGGGAGCATTTCCATGGATACAGGAGCTAGCACTGCAGCATGAGCCCTGCAGGAACACTTGTGACTCAAGGGCATGATCTATAGTAGATGGCCCCAAGGCCTTGGTGGTGGGATGTCTGGTGAACATTGAGACCAAGCTGACCCAGGTTGCAGGGACGCAATGCCCGGGCATCGCTGGACTCTGAGTGCACCATCCCTCTTGCCCTCCCAGATGCTCCATCTGGGGACCACTCTACCCATAGGAAATAGCGCCTCATATGCATGCAGGAAGACATCCTCGAGGTACCCTGCACCACCATCTGAATGGCAGGTCCCACAGAAATCTTGGAGCAGGGTGATGCCTGAACTTCTCATACCCCTCCAGGGAGGAATGCCCTGGATTTGACTCCCTCTGGCTTGCCAATGCCATCAATGTAAACAGGCATGAAGACAGAGGAAGGACCACCTTGTGCCTCAGACCCCCAGGGTCAGTGTTCCTGGGAGAGGGGGACACAGAGGAAGCAGGCCTGGGTGGTCTGCAATAGCCTACTCTGTTTTGTGAATTCCAAACAGGAAGAGACGGTCATGGTACCAAGGTCTAAAATAGATATCAAAAGGCACCTTGAGCATACCCACACCTCGGAAAGGCTATCTGCAGGAAAGGAACACACCAGGACAGGGGACCCAAAATGTCCTGTTGCTGGTGTGGTGCATTAACTCAAAACTACCCCACTGCAGAAATCCACCTGGAAAGCTACTGTCCAGGAGCTCTTCCTTCTGACCACCAAGGTGGTAATCACTAAAGACATTATAACTCGCTCGGGAACCCCACTTTTCTCCAGGCTCATGACTGACCTTTACCATCTGGGGCTTTATGGTGCCATATGTCCTTTTTGCACTAAAAGTGGATAGAGCTCTTCCCCTGGGCTTCCAGCCATGAGCTTCTGTGGCTGCACAGGGTCTATGCTGCCAATTACCCAAACAACCCTAGGCATCTACTTTGAAGACTGTGTACTATAGTGTTTCTCAAACTGGTCCTCAGGGACTCCCAGACAGTCCACATTTTTGGCAGGGAACTGGGAGGGAGCAAAAATGTGGACTGTACTGGGGTCCCCGAGTACTGGGTTGAGAAGCACTGGTATAGAACACCTCTGACAGCTCTGGAAGGTACTAGATGACCAGTCTCACCACCAACCCTTTAATGTCACCTGGGGCTTGCCAAAGACTAATGCCTTAGCTTCCAGGCAAGAAACAGATACCTGAAGTCCCAAAAGAAGAAAGTGGTCAATTTTAAGACACAACTGTGAGCCTTCCTGTTGTTGGTGGTTTGTTACAGGCTTGGGGTGTGCAGTCTTATCCAGAAAGGCCTGTTGTGTATGCGGGTCTTCACTGCAACTCCCTAATTAGATTCCTAATTAGAAGACTGATTGGCTAAAGAGTCCTCACACCTGGGTTTGAACAGCTGACTTAAAGGTTATCCCAAAAACTTGCATACACACTGACCTTTTGCAGATAAGATTGCCCACCCCTGTTATAGGGATTTTATTCCCAGATATTTCACCCTTGCTCCCCCCCAGACCTGATGAAAAAGAATGCTGCTGACAAGATTTGATGGACTCCAGCAGCTGAGGGCACCTTTCAGGTGCTAAAGAACACCCTTACCACTGAGCCAGTTCTTCACATCCTCAACTTTGACTGGTGATTTATTGTACAGACCGACGAGTCCTAAACTGGCCTTGGTGCTGTGGTGGATATCAATGAGGAGGAACACTGTCAGAGACTCAATATTCCACAATGGAAAAGGACATCCTGACTATCAAATGGGCAATCAATCAGCCTGGGTGACCATCACCCATCCGGATAGCACTTCACTCTTATCATGGACCGCTTGGACCAAATGACAGGTGGCCACCAACCTCGGTCAGCACCATGGACAGTAGCTACTTGTCAAAATTTCAGCATCTGTTTTGGACCAGCTGTCAGCCCTAGAAGTGCTGTTGGAGCTGCTCTCAAATCACCCATCATTCATTGTCCTAAAAAAAATAAGGATTATCAAATCTCAGGAAAAGATGTGTACATTTTCAGTGTAATTCAGCAGGACTTCTTGTGAAACTGACAGAAGGCTGGAACCACTTGTGTTTTACTCAAATGCCAGTTGAAAAAGAGGCTGCAATGTTGGGCTGTTCAATTCAAGAGGTACATGATTGTATATGAAAGAGGTACATGACTGAGGTACATGATTGTATATGAAAGAGGTACATGATTGAGGTACATGATTGTATATGACTGTCATCCTTTAGCAAGATTATAAAATATATGATCCTGATAATGTCATGTCTTGTAATGTCTTTAAACAACCTTTTAGCTATGCCCACTAAACTGTCATGTTTTGTTTCTTTTTGGAATTCTGGGATCATATGATGATTACAGTATAATCCATTGCAAGTAATATTGCACCTTGGACTACATTAATGTCTGTGTGCAAGATTCCAGGCTCCAGAATACGTGACTGGTTAAAAGTTGGGTGGATTGATGTTTGTAAAGTGTGCCAGTGGTGTGAAAGGTATGTGCTTTGATAAGTACAGCGTCGAAAGTGTAAAGATGCCTAGCATTAAAATGTTTATATGAGCAACAAATACCAGGTTTAGGATGTATCAACAAAAGTTGGCGTTACGTAACTGAAGGTAGTTATATAACCAAAAAGTGATAACAGTCAGATTCCCTGGCTTTGCAATTTAAGAGAACAAAATGACAGATTTGAATGTTTTTTCTTGTGTTTTATGTTTTATGATCGCCTGGAGAAAATCTGGCGTGCATGGAGTTTGGGTGAGCTGTTTGTAACTGCGCTATAATAACATTTCACTTCACACTTTTCCTGTTCTGCTTACCTTCATGTACTAGAGAAATGGAGATTAATCCCTGAGCAGTTTGCAGATAGCTTCCTGGAGAGAGTCACTTTGACACCGGTCACACCTCCGGTGAGCCTGCTCAAGTTATGTTAATTGTTCCTAAGTGCTTATGCAGCAGACTTGGAATGAACGAGCACGGCCAAGGTTAAAAGGGTTCCTCCGCTTCCCGTAGCCCGGAGCAAACCGTGTAGGCCCTCCGACTGTTGTTTTAAAAACTGGCTCCACTGATACTTTCTTAGGGAGGCGGTGCCTGGCAAATGAATGAGCGATTGGGCCTGTGTGACATGTGTTTCCCATTCATCCTGATGTTTAGCCAGTCGATGTCCAGACTGAAACAGAGGGGCAAGAAGGACTGTTTTCACTTTACGGCCAGGGCCTTGAAGCTCAGGAGAACATGTTAGCTTTTGGATCACATAGTGTATTATTATTATATAAGTACTATTTGCTTTCTGAAGTGTGCGTGGGAATGAAGTATTTCTCAGGAACTGAGGTGTCCCTGATAATTACACTTGTGGTCGTGTAAACCTGCAGTCTTTCCCTAGATCAGGCCATGCACAGCGGGTTTCCTACAGACAGCGGCTCGTTCAGCAAGATGTCAAGTGTCTCTCAGCCCTCCCACTAGCACCAATTAGGTGCAATCTGGCTGTATCCGTAGAGAAACGTACCAGCAAGCTCCGCCCCCTGTTGCTGAGTCTGACAATAAACCTCTTGTTTTCATGATGATTATGATCACAGTGCCAGGTTCTTTGTAAGGAACCCAGAGATGATTTTAAACAGGGTCTCTGTGCCAAGGACTGTTAACCAGGGCCCGAAATTCTGCGAATTTTCATAAAGACATTCGAAACATTTACCACAGGATTTAAGAGCACATTTTGAATTTGTCTCTGTGAGTGTGAGGCAACAGTGCAACCCACTGAATCACCAAACCTCTGCCTTCCTGACCATTATAGATTGGATTGAAATTTGCCCTTACAAATCCTTTACTTCTAGTCTCTAATTTAGCACTAGCTAAAACTGTTTATGAGATCATTTTTTATCAAAGGCTGTGGCGAATATACCAAAACAAATAATAAAAAATGAAAATAAATTTTATTGAAGTTGGTATAATTGCACAGTGCCAGTATGCTATTAGATATTTTTAAAGTCAAACTGCTTCACTTATAAACTGCAAAACTTTCATTTTTGATGCTGTAATCATGCTGTAACAATTATAAGACAAATTGTCAGAGAGCTCTTGAAGTACAGGCCCAGCACATATAAACTACAGAGGGTGGTGAGCCAGTGGAGCCTTTGTCTCAGCACAGTTTGCATTTGCCATTAAATGATGTCACAGGTGAGGGTAGCTGTGCTCCACAGAACATCCACATTGAACTTCACGCTCTGCTACCCACGGGCTCTGCTCGCCTCTGTGTCCTGTCTCCTTTGATTGGCAGAGGGTGAAATGCTGCTTCTGTGATCTAGTCTCCAATAATTCTTTAATTCTTTTAAAAAATCAACAGTCAAGATACATTTAATCAGGTTTCTTTTACTTTAGCTAAAACTTTCAGGTTGTTAAAAACATAATCATATACCTATAATTATACAAAATGTCACTTTAACCCTCACCCTCCCCTCTATCTGACAACATTGCTTTATAAGGTAACCTAAATATAGATAGATCATATTACTGTATTCTCACACGATGGACTTAAACCAGGAAAATGACATTTGTTTACAATCTGTAGTGTATCTGTATTGTTTTTTAATCACTTTATCCTGCATACCCCTTTACGTTTTACCGCAGTCATAATGAAACATTGTTTAATAACACATTATGTTTAAATGCTTCATATGGACTAACACCCACATACACACACAGTCAAAGTATTCATATCTTTGTGGGGACTCTCCATTTCTGTGGGCATATACCTAATCCCAACAATGACAACCCCTACCCAGCCATAACCTTAACCATAAGCAACCAAACAAAATACAAGACTTCTGGCAGTCAAAAAATGTTCTCACAGGGTAAAATGTTATGGGTTTTTATCACATTGTGGTGAAATCTGGTCCCCACAATGTAGTAATTACAAAACATAACAGAAACAGAAGTACCACACATACATGGATGGACACACACACACACACACACACACACACATCACTATGATTCAGCAATAAGAGTGCAAGACTGCTATCTATGTTTTAATCCACTTAAAATTGATTATCTCTTCCATTAATGTGCATATTGTGATATATATCTGACTGACATGCGAGGCTTTATCCTCATTAGCTTGAAATGCAGGATCTCATCTGAAACACAAGCTCAGATTTAACATGATAGGATCACATGAATGGGCACTTTAAAGGGGGCGGAGCACAGAAGGCGGCCGTCTCCTGCTGGCGATTTGTGGAGTCAAAATTCAAAAAAGAGACAGTGAAGTAAAATGTGACTTCACTTGTGACCCCTGTATTTCTCCGTTTTCCCAGCGTTTACATGGCTTATGGCCGCAGGTAACCACAGCTACCCTTGATTGCAGACACTCCAGATACTTGTGTTTTTTTTTCCAACCTCGTTTCATGATGCATAATTAGGACACTATGTCCGATGCAGTGAGCTTATGTTTACGCCACTGCTAACAATCACAAAAAAATATTGAAAAAAATTCAATCAACATCAACTTAATAATGACACTGAGCCTGGCCGTCCTATTCTTCTGATAAATAAATTGTACCCAAATTTTAGAGAAAAACTCTTGTAATTACTACCACTTCTAATAATAATTCATAAAGTGAGATTTTTTAATAAAGAGAGCTAAACAAAAAAAAATGTATTGGCCTCTTGATGTAGATGTAGAACAATTACAGAACTATACTTTTGCACATTTGATTAAACAGCAGTGTGTTTTGTAACAAATTTACCTATGTTCCATTGTTTAATTGAAATTACCAGCTAAAGACAGCTTCTATATTACATAGCATACATTCAGGAGGCTGCCAGTGACATTATGCAGCCGGTTCCATTATGTAAATGTCAGGCGTATTTTTAACTTATGTAAAATTCACATCTGTACTGTTTTCTTTTTCCCCCATTTGCTGTTTCATCAAAAAAAATGCTAGAATATCAAAACTAATTGAAATCTTAAATTATTAGTATCATAATAAGATGCATTATTTTCATGCATTTTTTTTAATTAGAACATTGCATTTTAAATCACCTGCATGCTTATTAGTAAGATATTATACTCAGAGCTTGTTAAAAATATGCTCTTTTAATGTTTGTCAAAATGCCGTTGGTTATAATACTGTCACTTACAAATTATAAAAATAAATTTAAATAACTTCAAAACTAAGGGATAACTAAGGGATATTCTCAGATCAGGGTAGATGAATTTGAGGGTATTTTCATCCCTTATTACACAGCACAAGGAACTTGTTTGTGAAAATAAGAGAGCAGTTTCAAATACTTTGATAACATCAATTATTATTATTATATATTTGCTGGAACAGATTTATAGATATTTGCAGATAAACTGGATGAGGAATTTCCTATACTGTATATCGCACAGAACAATAAAAGTCAAAGCAAAAAGAAGAGCAGGATCAAATATGGTAAAAGAGGAGAGCAGCAAGCGAAAAAAAACTTTGCGATAGGCCTGCTACCGTCAGAATGCTGGTCTTCAGTGTCAGTTCTAGCATCATTTAGTTTCAGGATGAATAGAAGTGACTTCAGCCGTGACTCAATGCGGTATGAGTGAGAAAGACTCGCAGTGCGCAGCGAAAGCCGTGCTTCGCGTGGATCTGCTAAGTGCAACCCTGCCTCTGCAGCCCTCTCCATATTTACAGTGCCCTCACGTCTGACGGTATCACATACCAAGAGACACGGCAGCCCGCGACACTGGAAGCCCCCCGGGCTGCCACAGCTGTTACCTTGGCAACAATGCAGGTGCTACCCTGCTGGGGGGGTTCTGCACCCGCCAATGCATAACCACTCCCCTCTGAAATCAAAGGTGTGTTTGTTTCAGGTACAGCAGCAGACCTGGCCGCCAGCTTTAAAGCACAGAGCGTGGAAAATATATTTCATACATCTGGCAATCGCTGTTATCGCTGTTGTTATGAAGCCCGTAGACTTGAAGAGACTCTTTCATCAAATTTATTAAAGCCGGTAGTTGTTCTTTCAGTTTCACTGCATGGTGTTGTGGAGACAGCTGTTTGTATGGTGCGTTTGCCTTTCATGCACTTTATGTTTTCTGTCTCCTTGTTAGCTTTATCAGGCACATATTACATATCCTGGGGGGGACAGTCAGCCCTGATGTGAAACTGGGGAACTTACTGGTCATCCCAAGGTACTGGGCAGGGGACTGCAGCTGCCTGAAGGGGGAAACACCCCCACCTGTTTGGGACACAGTATATTACCATTACAAGCATAAACCATTTGTTATGGTTTTGATTAAGATTTCTTCGTATATGCCGTATGAAAAGTTTTACAAAAAACGCAAACAAACAAACAAAAAAAATACAGAAATAAATAGCTTTTAAATTATGGGAGCTGGTTTCGGCAGCAGGCTGAACCTCTCTTAATCAGAACCCCCAGGGAGAGGGCTCTGTCTGTCGCTTTGTGAACCTGTACTCATTATTACATGCTCATGTGAATAAGGAATAAATAAATATGTCTGAGGGCATGATTAGTGTTTAGCACAGAATAATGCAAAATTTCCTTTAGAGAGTAACCCATATTTCTGTGCAACGGTGAAGAAAAATTGTTATCTCATGGCAGTGAAGTGTATAAGTGAACATTAGAAAACAAATTTGGGTCTAGCATGAATCTTTCGTAAGATTTTGTGTCTAATAGCAATGCATTTTTTATATGTTACCATGGAAATACGAAATTTAAAGTAACTAAAAGGAAGTAAGAAGGGCAGTATTTACCAGTTAAGGACATACATTTCCCATTCAAGCTCCCAGGGGGACTACTCATGTTATCGCTAGATGCTTAACCTGAATTTGTCCACTGGAACATGCAGCTTTAAGGGCGGCTGGCGTTCGGTGGCCCTGTACGGCGCTGGGTTCAAGGTTCTTCTCCGATATAAATATCAGAGGTGATAGGGGGGCTTTCGGGCACGGCTGACCTTCATTAAAGAAGATGCAGACCCGCTCTGTTTCACACGTGGCTAAATTAACCCCCCCGCCCTGTCCCCAGTGCCCTCCCTGTTGTGCTTCTGTCTCGGCTGCCCCCGCAGGAGCCTGTAGGATCCTCCTGGGTGCTTCGCTATCTCGGCCAGACGGGCTCTGGGGTCACGGAGGCTGTGATAACGCCAAAGACGCTCATCTCCAGGCTAGCGGCCGCCCACAGGTGCGGATCACGCTGGCGGGGGGAGCAGAGACATCTGTCGATGCTTATAATCCCGGCTTATTTACTCTGCTTCCCAGCTGGGCAGAAGCACTCAGTGATCACATGTGTCTTCATTCTGGACCAAATGGCCTTTTCATTTATATTAGTATGAAAAAAAGAAAAATAAATCTATTTGAAGTTTATTTTATTGTCTGCTGGAGTTTGTACGGATACAAAACAAAACCGTGTACAGATACAGGTCATGTGA
>JAODKC010000098.1:1270024-1288050 GCA_026777985.1 Mormyrops attenuatus | reverse complement strand
TGCATTTTTAGTTTTTTCATAGCAGTCACCGATTTTTATAAAATAGAGTTTTCCCTTATGGGGACTAGGAAACCGGTTCCCATAAGGGAAAAAAACCGGATATTTATCACGTTATGGGGACATTGTGTCCCCATAAGGATAGGTATACCAGGTCCACACACACACACACACACACACACACACACACACACACGCACCTCTAAATGCCACTTTCCCAAGGTAAATGCATCTGATATGATTTTACAAGATTCCATGTCTTTTTTTGTTTTTGTTGCTGAAATGTATATTTGGCCTAATGTTGAAGGCATCTTTCAGGGTATTTTATCCTTAATAGAATTAAATACAAGTCAGATCTGGTCACTTTTTATGACACTTTGAATCCAGCATAATCTGACAAAATAAACACAACTTCCTGTAATTTCCTGAAACTATAATGATCTATGGAATATGCAGTATTTTTACTGAAACTCAGTTAAAGGCACATTTTCAACAGTTGTTTAGCCTGTCTAACCGATGACAGTAAGAATACGGGAATGGTTTTCCTGAGCTGAAAGCACCCAACCTATGGAATGCCATAACATTCACAATGAAATACATATCTATAGATATATCTATAAATAAATACTTTCAATAATTAAAGTAACCCCCATCCATCCATCCATCCATTTTCTGAAATCACTTGTACTATCCAGGGTTGCGGGGGGTCTGGAGCCTATGGGTCCAAGGTTGGGAACAACCCAGCATGGGGCACGAACCCGTGGCAGGGCGCACCATCACTAAAGTCACCATTCATTTTTAAATAACTTAATAAAGGGCATCATATTTCATAATAACCTGTGTTTTCTACGCATAATTTTAAAATAGTATTTCACGACAATAATATGATTTTCATTTGACAGTCAGTATTGTAAAATATTATTTCACATAATGCAAATGTAATTATGGAAATAATTCAAACTATATTCTACAATAAAGTTCAACAACTTCTCAAATTGATGTATTTCCGAATGACAGTATTCCAGGACACATTTATTTAATTATAAAAATATTTTCTTTTTCATTTATTCATATATATATATATATATATATATGTATGTGTGTGTGTGTATATATATATGTATATATATATAATGAGTTATATATATTTATATAATGAGTTATATATATATATAACTCATTTTAAAATTCATTTTAAGTATTCTGGCACTTGGGCACTTAATTCAGTGCAAAGGAGAGACTAGCCATGTTTACGCAGAACAATCCTTCATAACAAATAATAACGTGTTCATCTGCTCTCAGAAGTCTTAACCATGTGGTAGCCGTGAAAAGGTCACTAAGTGAATTGGTGGAGTTCCTTGGCTGACCTAATGGAGGCAGACAGGAAGCCCACTGCAACACTTGCACAATACATGCTCAGTCCTTTCTGGAGTACGGGAGGCTACCACACCTGGAGGGGTGGGCAAGCAGGTGGCCTGGACATTCCAAGGTTTTTCTCTGTTCACTTCTGTCCGTCTTTTGGTATTTGGCATAATTCATTATGTATGTATATACATTACCTGACAGTTTTGAGGATTGAGTGCCACATGCCGATTAACGGGATGGTCAGCAAACCCCATACAGGCTGTCGTAACGGTTCTGATGAAAAACAAGTTCCTTATGCGTGTATAACATAATTTATTTTGTTGTCTGCTGCCTCTCAGCAAAGCGTATACAACACTGTGCAAAGTTATTTGTTATTTATTTATAGCTATTTTTCTATGTAGTAAGTGTATTTTAAAAAATAATGTTTTACATTAGAATATATACCAATAAACAGTAATACAATAAAAATGAACAAGAATTTCTTGCATTCTCCTAACAGTTACTGAAATCTTGTTGGATGGTAGTAAGAGCACTTCTTTGGTTCCCAAATCTATCATCAGGGGCACCTCGGCCATTCCAAGTGTTACATTTCACCACCAGCTCACTTCATTAATTAACTCAATTGATCAATAAACTTCCTGAGGTATTGATTGGAACAACAAGGCGAGCTCATGGTCAGGTTCAACAAATACCTGAGTATACCGGAGTATACTGATTGGTAACAGCAAATGTTCTGCTGACCGGAGGAGAGTTTCGAAAAGTGGTTAAGCTGGCACAATTCGACAAACACACAATCGTAGTTTTACATAAACATAATCTAAACTTTATTTTGTATGGCAGCCTAAGACTTTTGCAGAACACTGCATATATTTTACAGGTTTTAGAAACAATTAAGTATTATACAGCGAGTAAATGCACGGTACAGCAGAAACACTGCTGATGACTAATTATTTTCTTGTGGTTGTATAACTATTTATTTGATCTTTTCTTGGTACTATACTGCACAGTGCTTTTTAATAAAATATATATGCTTACTTATATAATTGACTTAAAAATTGTCTTTGTTACTACCTGTTACTGCCTGTCAAATAACTGAAATAGTTTTTTTCTGCATTTGCCCAGTAGGAACAGTCATTTAGGCTCTGATCTGAGACCAGTTTCTCCATAATACCCCATTTGCTGTTTATCTGGATCATAACGTTACTGCAGTGAATTATTGCTCTTGGCTCTCTGCATAGAGAGGAAACAGTTAATCTAACACGGCAGGTTTCGGATTTCCTTATAATTTGTTTCCTGAACGGACTAACCTGTTCAATTTGAAGTAAAAGCTCAAACACCGCGATCCACCACAGTGCCACTGCGGTTCAGAAAATCACCTTTTTCCACAACATTTCGAATTTTTCTTTCCGCTCCAGCCTCTTAAACAAACCACAATTTGCTTAAGAGAAAAAGCATACTGGTTGAACAGAAAATGGAACTTTTCTATATATTTACCACCCCAGAATATATTACATTACACCTGAATTATTTCATGACTTTATTTTTTTGGAAGAGATTCGTGTCTTACAGATGTAAGTCCCTCTGGTTGGCTCATTCATGGGTTCAGTTGATCTGGTTGATAATACTGCATTTCAACAAGGGTCTCATTGTCGCAAAACTTAAAAAAGCAGACATAATTGGTAATAATCCTTTTCATTACAATAATCACAGTGCTATCATGAAGAGGATCTTTTTTGCATCACTTAAGACTAGTGGATTTCAACGTCGGATCCCATGCATTCCTGTGGGTTCTGTTCCAGCGGTTTGCCAGTTGTTGAGTCAGTCAGAAGAAAGGAAAATCGGTGATTTATGAAGTGACAAGGGCTAATTTTCAGTGTTTGGCCTTTTGGGCGGGTTTCTGTATGTGAAGTAGACTGTAACGGTACCGGAGTAGCTTCAAGCAGCATCGGAGAGAGGCCTGTATTAGTGCTTTTGTGGCTGGCAAAGACCGCCCACCTATGAAGTTGGTACAGAATGGTTAAGTGGCATTAAACGGCACTGTGGCCCAATCAGAACAGGTGATGGAAAATAGAGGAATTAATCAGCACACATCTGGGTCAGACAGGGTTACACAGACAGCGAACAGCTTCGCTATGGAGCTTTACTGAGTTTCCCTTATTATGCTTGTCATAAGATTTGTTTCCTTTTGTCTCGTAGTTGTAAAATGGTTATGCTAGCGTACAAGAAACAAATATTCTGAAAGAATCTATAGTAAATTTGACCTACCAGCTGTTTGTGAACGGAGCATCCCGGTAAGGGAATCGTTTACACAGGAAATAGTTTACATTTGTAGTAGCACTTTTTCATAATTTGTATAAATTGTTAAAATCCACTGTGATCCCATGTTTGGCTAAGGATGAAGCTTATCTTATTTACAGCTGGGCTCATGTCTTTCTCAGAGGTGCTGTTATATGGTTCCTGGGAATATTTAACTCAAGGTACCGAGAGGTGAGTAGTAAGAATGCTATCCAATGAACGTTTGGTTGTGAGAAAGTTTGGGGTCCAGGAATACAAGTCTAAAGGACTTCATTAGGGATATTTTATAAGAACGGAGTTTCCTTTTTCTTTAACACTGCTGACAAATACAATTAAATCTAAAACTAAATAAAAATAGGTAGGGGGAGAAGGTGACATAAGTCAAAGTTCATCAGCAAGGATAGATGGACACTAAAGAGGATAGTTGCTAAACTCCAGAAAAAGTCCTTGGAAATAACAATAAAAGACGGCGAGTCTCACTGCAGAGCTTCGCAGGTCTGGCACTGCTGGCACGCAAAGCCAATACTGAAAGAAGCATAACTTGGGGCAGGGAGCGTGACACCCGGACGCCTGAGCAAGAGACAGAACCAATGCGACCTGACGAGTTTTTCACCCCCTTTCTGACACAGATTTATATTTGGATAAAGCCAAAGGATGCCTTCAACCTTATGGGCCGACACTAAGCCCTGCTCCCTCACGACGTTCCCACACTGCAAGGTGATAATTCCCCTTAAAAACTACAAAATTAATTGAAGAGTAATTTCATGCACACCATGATGAAGTTAAAATCCGGCCATGGTCTACTGAATTCCTCCAGCTAAATGTGCCATATTCTGGAGTGCAGAATGTGAAGTATATTTCTACCTCTTTCTTCCCTCAGTGAAATGGAGGCTTTTCTTCTTGGTCCAAAATCCCACTGCACGTACTTCAGCACTTACATGAAACTGTTTCAAAAAGGACTGAAGCTGTTCTGAGATAAAAGAGAGTGCCTTCTCCATATGAGTTACAGGAGAGTAGTGTACACTAGCAAGGATAGTAGATAGCACTGTTACCTCACACCTCTATAGTTGAGGGTTCAAGTCTCACCTCTGTGCAGTTTGTGTAGATTTTGCAAGCGGTTTCTGTTTTACGGATTTCAACCTGGTAGTTTTCCCTGACAGCACGTGCAGTTATGTTAGCCAGTGTGCTTACAGTATATGAGCGTGTGTGTATTTGCATGTCCATGTCTAGTGATGAGCTGGTGGCCCATCCAGTGCATATTCCAGGCTTCTGTCCTTTTGTTTTTAACAGCCCCCCCCCCCCCACCCAAGATGGATGAATATACGTTTTGACAAATGTCTCACAGAATGTTTCACTGACGTTCACACATTGCACTTTAAAGTTTTACAACTCTTCTCTTTATCTGGCATTTCAAGCATGCTCATAAACAAATAAAACTTCATAAAATAACCGTCAAAATAAAATATATATTTTAAAACAATTTAAATTCAGAAAACATAGGGAAGGAGTTATGGATTTTGCTGAAATGAAATGACGTGCTCAGAGTAAATAAAAAACATTTTATTAGTTTGGATTTTTTTAATGAATTGAAACATTTTGCAAGGTAAATTACTGTCTTTTTAAAACATAATTAAACAAATCAAAATTAAATATACAATAAAAAGATGATATTACTTACCGTTACTTTCACTTTTATTACATTTTTTTATGCTTAAACTGCATGCTCACTTATTGCTGGTGTGCAACATGTCTTTCACCATCAGAAAACCTGTTCAGCTGCTCCAAAGAATATTAAATGTAGTAAAAGGCTCCTGATGCCAGTAGCTGATGTGAAATGATCCCAGAAATGGATTAGGATTTTTGTGCACGGTTCCTTTTTTGATAAACAGATTTCTGTGTCATTCTGATGAGGAGCAAGACTCCCACCAGTAATGTAGGCCCTATGTAACTTTACCAGTACCTGTACCAGTACCATTACCACTACTAAGTGACTACTTTCATAACTCCGCTGAAGGCTCGCCTCCTGTTAAATATCTTCTGACTGCATAAAATCTGATTAAAGTAAATAAAATATGCAAACTGTTTTGTTTAGTTTTGAGGACCCAATTTCTCTTAAATAAATTCAGTGATAGAATGGTTAATCTATGTTTTTTTAGTACTTACATACTTCAGTATATACTCATCTGTCATCAAGTCATTTGTAATGTTGGAATGCATGTGTCACTGTCAGTATGATGGAAGGCAAATATACACTGGAATAACTGGAATGTAGTCGTGAGTAATTTTACTTCTCAACTCCTGTATCTAAAAGGAAATTATTGACACATGAAGGCTTCTTAATGTCAGAAGATAGCAGACATAAAAAGCAAATTCACAATTTTAGTGTCCAAGATGTTTGTTTATATATAATTTTCTCAATCTCGTGTCTATTGAAAACTTAAGAATGGGTCAAAGGACTGTAAATGTTGCATTTTAAACATGGATACAACATTCTTTATTTTATAAATCTGAAATAAAAATTGAGAAAATATATAATTCCTCTAGTTCCCATGAATGTAGGCAGTTTAGAGCAGGTGACAGTTACACTGAGGCTGAACGGATCATTTTCCCTGACATCTGTGTTGTACAGCTTATGGTTGACTGTGACAGGACAGAGAATGTTGACCTGAAAAATGTCTGCAAAGTGTTTGACGATTCCAGCCTGTTTTGTGGGTGGAAATAGTGGCTGAAGGGGGACTGACGGCTGGCGTGAGACAGCCCACACTCTGTGCGGGGGACTGGCAAAGCCTCATTTTGCACATGGCCCCGGGCACAGCTATCGCTCAGCCTCAATCTACATTCAAGAAGCCCACCTTCTCTCCCTCTCCACAATTCTTCTCTTTCTGTCACCTTTAAAGGTGCAACTTCTGTAAATGATAAATAAATATATAGACAATTTATTGTTTACTGAGTAAAAATGGGTTCTGGTTTCCTCTTAACCTGTTAGCTACCAGTTACCAAGTTCATACAACACTGACTTATATTACCAATTCATTTTGGTTAAATCAGATCCATGTGTAACACGGAACTATGTGTATACTTATTATTATTATTGTATTTTTAATTCAGAATAGTGCCCTAAATACCACAAAGAGCAAGGAGCCATGAATTACCCTATGTTAAATTAAGCGGGACACCTTTAAAAAGACAAACAACTGATAATATCAGCATTAATCATAGCCCTTCTGTAAAGCAGTTACAAATTACAGAGCGAAGGGCCAGGAGCCCAGAAGTCGGTTGTAGCTAAAAAGAATTAACCATCATTCATAAAACTCTGCATGCCAATAGAAGCGGTTCAGAAATGTACAATTCAACACACCAAATGACTGGGCAATATCACATGAGCATAAAAGAGAAGAAAGCATATGAAGTATTAAAATAATAGTTGGTGATTATATGAAAATTTAATATTGTAAATATAAACATTCAATAATCTAGAGCTCTATCACTTGCCATTGAACTGGGCTGCATTTCTGATCTCTTCATATTATTTCCAGACAAGCTTTCAACAATTCTCTACAGTGAAATTAAGTTCAATTGCATGACAATGAACAGCATACACCCGTTCGGATTTTTAGGAATACACGTGCACTCATCTCAAAGTCTGCTTAGCATAATAATTTTAAATGTATAACTTTATAACCTTTATAACTTTGCCCTAATTACGCGAATAAATTCACTCTGTCGTTTTATTCCATTTTGAATTGCCACTACAATAAGTGATATGTCCGATAAGAAAAAAAATAAAATAAAAAAATTGGCCCTTACTTTATCTTTCCTGGAAGAATAACCTGACTCCCCTGTGAACCCGTGCGGCCCTGGCAGGTAGGACCCAGCGGAAAACAGGAGCGCTTCGTAAGAGCCATTCTGGGTGAAGGAGCGCTGAAGACAGAGAAAGCGAGCAGACTCCTCCTCATCTCCGGTGTCAAACTTGACATCAGCCTCTGAGCCCAGAATGGTAACTCGTGTCGCAGCCGGAGCCCTCACACCAGTGGCATGCTTTGTGGAGTTATGCGCCTCGCACTGCCCTCTGAACCGCGGCCATGGATTGCAGACTCGGCGTGCTTTTTCTCGCAATCTTCACATGTAGTTGCGGAGGACAGCTTAGCAGTTATCCATCTAATGAAGGTAAGTTGGCATTGCAGATCAACGCAACTGAGACGGGAATCGTGCTCCACTTCTCTGAGCCGGCTACCAGTGTTGTCCGCTACACTTAATTATAATTATAGAGCTATTTAAATAATGAGGTCCCGAACGAGCTGCGTAAACCCATTATTAAAATGTTCAAAAGTGGGTTATTGGGATCGCTAATCTGTGCTGCCCGGTACGAAGCGCTGGACGACTTCATGTGAACTGGGGTCTGCGTGCAAAACGTAAATGGTATAAACCCTTACCGTCGAAATCAGTACGAGGATATTAATATATATGAGTGAAGAACCGTCTTCAATACTTGGTCGCCCAATAAACCTCTACTTTACACTGCAGTTGCATTATGCCTTACGTTGTGTTTTATCGGTGCCAGTTATTATGATGCCTATTAATTATTTGCCGGTAGCGATTATATATTAGCCGCTTTAATAACCACCCAGGGTCTTCACCTTGAGTAACTGCGATCTGTAAATTAACCTATAACTTTGCCATCGTGATTTGAATCTACTTATTTTTTATTTTGTTTGATTCGTAATGTCAACAGAGAAAAGTATTGTAGTGTTTATGGGCTACTTTGTCTACAATTTATAATGTAATATATTTTATGGGTAGTTTTGTAAGGTGTAATAATGTACGTTGGGCTGCAGAAAATAATGTTTCCACATCTTCAAATTAATGTAAAGAATTACAGCAGAATAACTTCACCTTTAGACGAATAGAATGGCGTTTAAGTTAACTATATTATCACCTTAAAATGAGTCTGTCACCCGGCCTATCTTGAATGTTGGGATGTATTAATTACTACTAGTTTGTGCAGTTTCATACAGATAAAACCCATTTTAACCCATGGAAAGCATGGGACGAACAGCGCCTTAAACTGAAGCTGTCAGTTTTATGACTCTTTTTGCAGTTTTATACAGATAAAACTCATTCCAAACTCCAGCAAACGCGGGGCGAACTGAGTAATTGTAGCGCCTGTAAGCTGGCAGCTTTTTAGACGTTGATATTTCTTTTTTGTATTTATACGACAAGCAGTTGGAAGCAGATATTTAGAATTACCATGGTAAAAAAAAAATAAGATCAGATTACTAAAAGTCGATATAAATTCGGAGTATACATATTTCAATATCTAGAGAGTCTTATTTATTATGTATTAGACGTTACTGCGGATATGATAAGTATATGACAAATTTCATGCACCACATATTGAATAGTAAATGCATTTGAAAATAAATCTCACGCTGTTCAAAGTGTAATTGGTTAATAAATATTTTAACCATCATGGTAAATTGGTCATTTAAAATGAAATATATAAAGAACCTCTGAAGGAAAAAATGCACATTTGGAGTATGATGGCTTTTGCCTCTTACCCTGTCGTCTTAGTGTTAAATCACAGATGGTAACACACAGTGGATGCGCGCAAACTGCGTGTGTAGTGACTTGTGAAGCAAACTGAAATTAACTTGATTTACATGGATAATAGAAATACATTTAAGAGTTAATAAGTTTCTCTTAATTATATTGGCATTATAATTTGTCGCTTCTTTTTTTTTTTTTAGCAGATAACCATAATCAGTTTCTGTTTCATAACAGCTGGAACTGTAGACTACAATTCATTGTAGGTACAGAGTTGCATCTAAGAACTATGGGAGTTGTCCTGTTCAGGGAGAACCCCTGCCCTGTGCCCTGTGCTGCATGTCTGGTACAGGATCTAGCCCCCCCCCCCCCTTGCAGCCTTCCCTAGGGTTAGGGTTTGGAAGGTGGGTGGATGTATGGATGCGGTGTAGGATTTTTATGTTTTAATGTCTATTGGGGTCAGTTTTCTATTAATCTGCCAAGAAATGTGTTACAGCCTAATACAGAGTCGTTAACTTACTTCCCTGCGTTTTGTGAATGGTTTGCTCAGCGTAGTACTTTGCGTTTAATTGAGTTTAATTGCGTCATGCCATGAATGTATACGTAGTCGGACTTGAATGTGAGTGTATGTACAGCATTTTTAATTACCTGAACTTTTTTACAGCTTAAAAAAATTGCTGGACCAACAAGTCCGTATGAAAAAGCCACAACGTGTCTGAAAAAAAAGAGAAAAATGCATGACCTATCAATTACAATATACGTACAATAACAACATATACTGTTTATAACAATAGCGATTTTTAAATTTTTTTTTGCTGAATGTATTTCTTAGAAAAACGAGCTGAGAATTAGGCGCTGTTATTCGTTTTGGTTTGAAGTTGCCGAAGACCATGCTATTTATTTTCCTCCACATTTCAACACTGTGAATTGCCAGAAAGTAGTTACCGGTAACTGTTATTAGAAAATAAACTATACAAATTACACAATCATTAGTGTATTTCCACATCCTACACGATATGTACTTAATCTAACGTACCACTCCTTAATACGTTGAAGAGTGGAGTTTACACGGACTATTCATTTGAACGCTGTTGATATCATCTTAGCTACCAGAAACAATCCATCTTTCCATCCGCCTTCCGTGCAGTTTATCCAGCACAGTGTCGCATATAAGAGCAAAGAACGGTACTTTTATGGTATAGCAACCTGGAAGCGGCGGTTCAACCGGCAAGGGTCAGTATTGAGCTACAGGTCCTCCCGAGAGCGTCAAAATCCACCCCAGTACTCGCAAACTAAATCTAAATCTAACAATAAAATAAAGTCGAAGAAAGGAAAAGAACGAGACAAAGCAAACACGCGCCAAGACCTCCAGTCTTAGTACAACTAAAACAGCCATCGCGAATTAAAATGCTTTATGTTAAATATTTGAAGGGTAACCCTAGACTTTATTTTGGCAGATTAAACTGTGCAGCATTCCATTTAATGAGCTTTCTCTTAGAGATGTAGTAACGTGAACCTGAATAAAAAAATAAGTCCTTGTCCTGTATGCCTTTGTCTTGAATGTGCTATCATAGATTTATACAAGAACTTGCTCAATGTGATTCCTATATATTTTAGCTCATTTTGTAAGTGTAGATAGACTAAAAGACAGCTATTAATGATTTTGATGGTTCTAATTGTTTCATCTGTTTTCCCAGATGAACAAATAAATGATTGTAACTCGAGTGGGATAGTTGACTTTTGATGAAATGTTCTTCTGTCTGCCATTTTATGCTAATTTCCATGGCGCTTATAGTCTCTGGATATTCGGAATGTAGTGCTATGAATTAATCAATTTCTTACTAGATTATTTTTTATGATTCGGTATTTTTCTATACATCACATGTCCCAGTTATTAAATTTCAGGATTCAAACAATATTATAATTTTGTTTTCAGCAACTTAATTGATATTTTACAACTTTTAATATTTTAGTTGTTACTTATTGCTGACGTTAATATTAAACACGTTTCCATAGTGCAATCTGTGGTAACACAGTATTCGGCCCTTTTTATCAAAAACACAATAGGCTAATTTTTGGCTAAACTTTTATCCCTCACGCCGGCATTTAATTCCAACTTGCTGACTTGCATGTCTTGATTACGATAAAATATTCATTATGTGTTAGCCAGGCTACTCACCACATCTTGTTAACAAGGTCTTCCGAGCAGATGTAATTCTTCAAGGTTATTGCTGTTCAATTTGTCTGTTGACTACAGTCACTCATACGATTGTTGCCCTCTAAATATAATTTAGCTATAACCCAGAGATTTATGATACTTCTTGGTATCTGGTTTATTTTCATTAAAGTTTTCTATTTGCTAAATATTAGATTATATTAGTGAATGTGTGTGTTTCCCTCATATTTCAATACAGCATGACTTAGGGAACTGTTGGTTCAGGTGGGTTCTTACACAAATAAAATTATTCCAAAGAACATTACTCTGCAGTTAGGAATGCTCTGCTCTCTGACATTCTACTGCCATGAACATAACTATAATCAAATAAACAAATAATATAGTTATAATCTGTGACTGTAACAAGCAAATCTTTCATTTCATGGGATGATTTCTCATGGTGGGCTGCTCAGTGACAGCCCGGGGGGTGCAGGTCCAAATCTAGCATCAGAGTTCTGCCGGTTCTTGCGTGGGTGCTCTGGTTGCGTCCCGCAGTCTGAAAACATCGATGACTTTAAACTGCCCTTTATAAAGCTCTAGCATCCATTCTCTATGGTGCCAGGATGAGCTCAGCCCATGTTGCGTAAGTAGCGATTGACTGTGGATGGGGCAGGGGCGTCAGAGGGGCACAGATACCCTGGCAGACCCAGTGGGCCCAGCACTTCACAGGGGCAAGTTGACATTTTCTCAGAGGGCTCAGAATTTCCAGCCATGCCCCTGCATGGGAGAATCTTTTAGCCTTAATTTGGTAGCAGTAGACATTAGCTCTAAAGACTAGGGACCTAATTCTCGTCCTGTACAAAAATGCAGGATCCTACCCAAGAGAGTCAGTCTGTGTGCAAAACGCAGTCCTTCCCAGCACTATAGTCGCATAATGAAAGAGAAATGGCAACTGAAAACAATTAATTATCCTGGATTTAATTAGCTTGCATTTTATTTTTCTGATTGCATTTTTGGATGTGATTTATATCCTTAATTAAGAGGTAACCACGTAAAAGATTTATAGTACTAAAACAGTTATACTTTGTGGATCGTACAGTGATTTCCTGTCAAATGACTCTGCCCTGATTCTTCCAAATAGTATTGGTGCTTTTCTTTTGCAGGAATCACTTACAGATTTATGCTTCCTCCCAAAGTGACCTGAACACTTTAAGCCAACCTATAATTTGCAATATAGTTACTATATATTCTTGTTAACATAATAGTAATATTTCTCAATATAAGTAACAAATTATGTCAAAAATTTTAACAAAGGTAAACATCTGGAAAATTGCCGCAGTCAATAATCAGTTGCAGTTGTATTAGGATGGCTTTAACTGAAATGGATGCGGACAGATTATCTGAAAGTAACATTTATCTAAAATGAAGACAGAGATCACTATATTAAGAAGCTTAAAACATAGAGTGCTATATGAGTCCGCACAAGCTACTGCATTTATCACATGCCTATTTACGTCTTTCTGTTGTGTATCTTGCCTTGTATTTAATATCTGTGTGTTATGCCCTAATTGTCAGTTGCCTGTTGTCATGGTGTCTCCCCACAGTACTAAGCACGGGCAGCAACAATATTCACCTATCTACATTAGTTGTGTGGCAATAAAGACTTATTCAGATTTTTTTATTTTAATTTTATTGAGTGTAAATTTGAAGTGCATTTATTTTTTTGACCGCCAATATAAATTAAAATAAACATGTGTGTGTGTGAGAGAGAGGGAGAGAGAGAGAGAGAGGGAGAGAGAGAGAGAGAGATATTCTTACCTGACTGTCATGTGACCGCAAAGGCAGTGGGCCAAGACATTTCTGATAAGGGTAATCAAGACCCCCCCGCTTTTAGAAATAATATTGGTGAGGTAAATTTAAATAGGGAGACAGTTTTTTCTTCAGTACCATGAACATTACTCTTTTTCTTTATTGCACACTTCACTTCATTTCTTTAACACAATGCTCTTTAAAACCCCCAAAAATGCACAGTGCAGATTTTGGGATGCAGGTCTCAGTCTGCATTGTAAACCCCCCCTGTTTCTTGGAGTGGGGCTGTTGGGTGAACATGATTGTTTCTTTAGTCTTTACGCTGGAGGTCGTGGCAGCTTCCGTGTTTTTGTGGCGGTGCGCGCCACAGAATCAGCTCCGTGCTTGGAGGAAAGTGTTATGAGAGCCGGGGCACCTTTCTGGAGTGCTTCAAATGTGTTTACACGTGTTAGTTTTAAAAATAGCCTTGCTATGGTTGTTGATGTTGTAATATAAGGTGGACTGAAACATCTCAAGCATTTCGAAAGAGGCAAAGGACAAAATGGGACTCGCCTGAGTCGCTCACAGCAGACAGGCAGAATTTCTATTTCGTTTGAGGGAGCTTGGATCTGTTCTAACTACATGATGTGGTTGTGACAACCCCCTGGATTCCAGTATTTACCACAGTCTGTGTCACATGTTTCAAATTTAATTGTGGTCTTAATCAAGCTTTTCTAAACACTGCAGTTAATTTAATGTTTACCCTTCTTTGTATTGACTAAATTTATATGAAACACTGCCAGATATTAGATCGTGACATTTTTTAAAGGTTTGAAATGGGATAAAATTGATGTCTGTGGTTATGGATATTTTATGTAACCTTCATAAAAGAAAATTACTGTTTTTAAGATGGTAACATAATATTACTGTCATAGAAAATATATTTTATTTGAAACAGTAGGAAAAAAAATATATATAAGATATCTAACAGCTGAAAACTATTGACATGTAATTATATAATAATAATAATAATAATAATAATAATAATAATAATAATAATAATAATGATACATATCTTTACATTGTTTCAGTTTTGTTAAGTCACACATTAATTTCAATTTTGGGGATGTGTAAAAGTGATGTTGTTATAGTAGTATTATACCTCTATATGTATGTCAAGAAAAACTTGAACTTCTCAAAATTTTATTAAATATTTATAAACTTTATTAACATTGAGAAAAATATGTTTATCTCCTGGTGGTAACACTGACTTCTAATTTTTGTAATATAGTCAATATTTTTCAGTAACTACAGACAGTTACAGTAACTGTGATTATTACCAGATGTGACTTCCACAACCAACAACCTCCATAATTATTTTCAAGTTGTTAAAGTTATTTTAAAGGCATCTGGCGACTACTATTTATGTCATATTGCCTTGTATTATAAACTGCCTTTCATATTTTTTATATGTTAGTTTAAAAAATGGTATAATTATTACATTCTGAAGGGAAACACTTTTTATTTATGGTTTTAAATGATTAAATCTCTTGTTTAGTACTGTTGGCCCATAGTGTCACAAATGACTCCCACGTCCTCTTAGATTAGGAACACAGGGTTTCCTTATTGGCTGTTAAAGTGGAACCTCATTTGTCTAAGGAGCCCTGCCCCTGCCGATGGGGGGGGGGGGGTGGGAGACCAGACCGCGGTCAGTGAGGCTGTCGGGAGCAGATCTGTGTTTCTTTTGCTCGGTGACACACTGTGAATAATCTCCCTTCTCTCAAAGGTGTGTTTGTGAGATAAAATAAAACCAGCTGACAATGACATCTCTGCATTCTCCTCTTGCGGGAATGAACTCAGCATAACCTCACTGTGATATTGCTGCCGTTTCCTCTGACAATGACTGTGGTGCTTCAAGGAGAAGCTCTGCGCTTCTGCTTCAGATGGGCTTCACTTCTGTTCACAGGAGTAGAATGACCGCTGTGTATAATTGTAAATATTGAATATATAACGTATGGTTGCAAAGCCACTCCTACAAGCCTGCTGTTTGTGTTGCTGCCTGCTGTCCCAATATGTGCAGGAATCACAAGTGTAATGTAACAGGAGCCTGTGGTATTGGGGTGATTTGCCAGTGGGACAGATGCTTCTGGAATTTTCTTTCACGCGCATCGATGGGCCTGTCTCTTAAGCATACCGTTACTGCCCAGTTAGGTTTATATTAAAAATCTGGGAGTCATGCAGAATGGGCAATTCATAGAGCGAGGGCCTCAACATCTTTGCTGTGGAGGAGTGACTCCCCCCGCAGCTAGCTGGGTGTTTTATCCTGCCGATAGAGCCGTCACGTGTTCTGCTCTCAGATTCCCGTCTTCTCCTTTCAGATTCTGTTGGTGGGGGGGGTGGGGGGCAGGTGTAAACACCGCCTCACACCAGTCAGAAATTTTAATTATAGCTAATCTTTAATTAATAGATTTTGCTCAAGAAAAAAAAATGTGTTGATCACTTACAGTTTAATCCTGAAAGCTAAATTTAAATCCTCAAATATATAAAAAATTATGTTAAAGGAATAGAGAGTCTAACTATGGAAGCAACGTGCTGTAATGTTGATAACAGCGTGTGCTAATTACAAACACTGAGGTGCATACAAGCCAAAGGGCTTGGGAAGCCAAATGAAGCATACTGTCACACAGACTGTGTTTGACACAGTCAGCTTGTGTACCCTGGGCAGGTGGCAGAGTGAGCTATGTACCCTGGGCAGGTGGCAGAGTGAGCTATGTACCCTGGGCAGGTGGCAGAGTGAGCTATGTACCCTGGGAAGGTGACAGAGTGAGCTTTGTACCCTGGGCAGGTGACAGAGTGAGCTATGTACCCTGGGCAGGTGGCAGAGTGAGCTATGTACCCTGGGCAGGTGGGCGTGAAGCGGAAACTTAGAACTGTGTTAAAGTAAATATTTCTGCTTGAGCTTGACATGAATGGGAGCTGCATCCTGTAGCAAATAAACATCTCACTGCACTGAGCACAAGCAGGGCACTCAGATAAGGTCTTAGTTCAATATATAATTCGTATGGTGATGATACTCACAAAGGAGCCATTGGAACCGATTAGTCCAGCTGTAAAATCAGAAATGAATCAATAGCAGAAATGCAGAAACATAATGTGCTTCCATGCAACACTGGTTGCTCTTCAAGGAACTGAAATTAGACTGGCCTGCAGTTACTGGGCCTGCAGTCACTGGTTCAGACGCGATGCGCGTTCTGCAGTGAAGTAGAAGCCTTAATAGTGAATTCTGACTGCTCTGTCCTGTTGTTTCCAAACATGAAGTGGATATTCCATCAGATAAATACATTTCTGAAATAGCTGTCAGTAGCTAGACATGCCTAAATGTAAGTGGCTCGCACTATGACCAAATTGGCATAGGGCTGTGGTCAGGCACAATTTCTTATTAGACCTTGTTTCCTGTTTTCCTAACAGAAAGAAGAGGCATGTGTGCTTGCAAATCGGACAGAATATGTACAGGAACCAGCGGCTCCGACTAATTCAGACTTGTTTTTTTTTCTTCCACAGTTAACCTGCTAGATTCAAAAGCAAGTCAAGGGGAACTTGGATGGATTTCCTACCCGTCTCATGGGGTGAGTGTATGACAGAGTTGCCAAATTACCCCCCCTTCTGGGGGGTGCGTGCTTGCTCAGCCTCGCGGGCATCTCTGCACCGGGCCGATTTCCTCAATGTCTCCGCATCTTAGCGGCTGCGGCAGAATCACACCTTCTGGCCTCGTGCTCGACGCGTCAATGTAATAAAATCACAAATAACCGGGACAATAACAGGAGAGAATAATGTAAAAAATGTAAAATTGGAAATAAATAAAATTTTAATGATTTATTATCATTATCCATCATGGAAAATCCCCAAACACATTTTCATTAATTTCCCATTTCCCATAGAGATGTAATGTAATGGTTTTCTGAATGGAAGTGTTTATTTTACCAGAAAAGTTTTTCCTGCACTTACCCTAGCTCTAAATCATTATTAAATTTTATGAACTGTTAAAATTACCCATTGGCACTTACTTATGGTAACTCACCAATTTGTTCTGGGTTGCCTTTACTGAGTTTATAGCTCTAGGATCTATAAACAAAATCTCTAGTTATTTTAATTATTTATATAAATTATTTTAATATAGTGCTATTATGCAATTTTCCCATCCATCCATCCATCCATCCATCCATCCATCCATTCATCCATCCATCTTCCAAGCACTTCTGACTTGGTTCAGGAGGGCGCCTGGAGCCTATCTCAGTAGCATAGGGCACACGGCAGGAGTACAGCCAGGACAGGAAGTATATATATTGCTGGGGCCACATATGCATGCTCCATGAGACACCACTTACCCTAACTATCTTTCTTTGGATTGTGTGTCAAAACTGGAGCCCCTGGAGGAAACCCAAGCCACACTGGGAGATCATGCAAACCCCGCATATAAGAGCGGAGGCGGGACTGAAACCCCCACCGAGTCTTCATACCACCTTTAGGCTATTTCAGCATTATGGGTATATAACTTAATATATACCTAAAGCCTATATACAAATTACTGTCTTAAGCAGAGCGAGAACTGGTCCCGCTGAATCTGTCAATGAGAGTAAAACAAATCATTAATCCTGACCCTGTTAAAGTCTTCTGTTCTTCCAGGGTGGGTGGGGGCAAGACGTCAAACCCTCCTGAGATAAATTACTAATAATCACTTACGGCCGGGGGGGGGGGGGGGGGGGGGGGGGGGGGGGGGCGGGGGGGGGGGGGGCGCGCGGGGGGGGGGAAGGACAAGGGGGGGCGAAAGAGGAGAGAGGGGAGAGGAACGAAAATAGGAAAAAAAAAAAAACAAGAAAAAAAG
>JAODKC010000098.1:1255632-1269924 GCA_026777985.1 Mormyrops attenuatus | reverse complement strand
CAAATCCCACCAGTTGAAGCAAATGAAGCGCTGGAGGCTGCCTGCGCGGTCCTGTCACTGCAGTGCTGCCATAACCACTGGAAATATGAATATACCCAGTGCAGACAGCGTTCTAAAGCACACGGCACTGTGTATTGCAGCCTCTCCGAACGGCAGTGGGGCTCAGCCTGGGATTCATGATCTCCCCCCCCCCCGTACGCCCCGCCCCCCTCATAGGCACATTGAGCTCCGTTCGGTCCCTGAATACGCACCATGAAGCTCGCACATAGGCGCGCACGCCCCGCCTGTCCCAGCAGGCGGCCCCGTGCTCGTTCCCATTTCCAGGGAGCGGCCCAAAGAGCTGGAGATTATGAGATAATTGGAACGTGACGATTGGGATTCGAGCTCCGCCCCGTGTCAGCGGTGCAAACTTGACGGATGCTAGCGCCACCATACTTGGCTTGAAGAACAGCGGCCATTGTGTACCAGCACAATACGGCACTAAGTCTGGGCACGCTGGAAAATTACGGAAGTGTTGATTATGATATATATGTGTAAATGAAGTAAAAGAGCGTGTGAGTCGATTAGCCTTTAGCTAAATTAACAGTGAAGACAGCGATGCATGACCTCATTTGACCCCCCTTTGGAAATGGTTTTACTTTACTGCTCAAGTAACTTTTTTCATCCATCTTTTTTTTGACAGTAATGCAATTTGCCCAGCTTGAATGGACCATCTGATGCACCTTCCAGCTTCCCGCTTTCATTACAGTTAGATACTTCTTTAGATTTCCTTGAAATGGATGGAACTCATTCATCCGTCCTACTGTATTAACAGAAGATAATGTAACTTTAGTATTTTGTTGGTAACAAAACTCTCTTGGGTCTCCAGAGGCATGGATAAAAAGCAGATACAGAGGATTAAAATTAACTTATTTTTATTTATCTACCGAAACAGCTTTGGACAATCAGCTCAACTCTCGTCACGGTTCTGAAAGCTCTCTCTCTCTCTCTCTCTCTCTCTCTCTCTCTCTCTCTCTCTCTCTCTCTCTCTCTCTCTCTCTCTGTATGCAAACCCATACATGGGAACCAAACCCACAGACATGTTATAGGATACATCAAACACTAACATATTACAAGCGCTTTCTGTATGAACAGTCATCACTCTCAGCCACCATCTAAAAGAAACTTCTAACCACTTAATCTGGTCTGGGTCGCAAAGTTTATATGAAGATAATAGAACATGTTTAAAACATATTCAGCATTTCAAATCTGACCCTGTGCTACTTTTTTCCATTTCAATGTAAATTGAACCAACCAACATCATCATCTCCCAGAAAACAGCGTCCTGTCTCAAATCCATTGACATTGTTTAATCTCGAGAGAGCTGTTAGCAGGGAGTCTCAGATTTTGTTTTTGCAGATGGAATAAGACAGTGAACCAGCATACTGGATTCTGGAGGAAGCGACTCTGATTAATGTCCCACGATTCGGTGTGCAGGTTTAAGTTGGAGAGGAGTGTCTGTTCTTTAAAAGCATTAAATTAGCTAAAAGCAATCCGGCTCCAAAGGAAAGGCCATTATAAACAGGGATTATTGTTTGGGAATGATAGATGGGACTAAGAATGTGTGGTTCTGATTTTGTCATTGTAGAGCATAACTTTTCACTTTGACCACAATCCTACTGTCTCAACTCCACATGCGATTCAGTGCCTTCGTTTGCAGCATGTCTGTATCTGGCCTTGATATTCAGCCCAGCTCCATTCAGATTCCCCCAGACAGATACATTCCTGCTATGTTACACCAGTGCACCACCCCCTGCTACACACACGTTTTAATCATTCCATCAGGTGACAACAAATTCATCCTAGCAGTTACCGGATTGGGTTTCAGTGCAGAGAACGCTTATGAACACTAACCACATTGTTTGATTTTCATTTACGTAATGCTGCCTCAGGATGTTATTAATATAACTTATTTTTCTGTAATATGACTCTGAGAGAGATTATTCTTACATTGCATATATCTCTAAAGCGCAGTCATTTCTTGTGATTGTCTGCTTTCACCAAAGGGCTTCTTTCTGAAAGTGTTTACTAGTTGGCCTGGTTTCTCGTTAAGTGTACATGAGGGGAGAGCAGAGCTTGCCAAAATGCTAATTTCAGTGTTCGCATGCATGCAGCTTTCCATTGGCTTGGGAAATTACGGCTGTAAAACGATACAGGGGTCTTTGTGCTGATATTCACCAAATCACATTATCGGCCCTATTGTAATCTCCCAAATGCCAAAGCACACTTTTTTTTCCTTTAAATTCACTAATTCTGACGTTACACCAAAAGGGTTAGCATTGCCACAGATGGAGAAAATAATCTCTCATTGATTATGCCAGACATGCCGTATTAGTAATTTATCTATGTAACTTGCGCTTGAATATCTAGATTTTGCGATTGTTGCTGTGCTACATCGTATTTTTAATTGAATTAAATCTTATATGTCAGCATTGTGTATCGGTGCCGTATTCTACAAAATAACTTAGCTGGTGTTTCTCTGTGCGTGTTCCTCTTCACCATTTTATTTGATTGGTCAATACTTTAATTTTTCCAGTGACGGAGCCTGGTAAGAGGAGAAGGGATGCTACTGTATACAAAAATCAAGGTCATAGTGTGAATATCTGTAGCAGTGCATGATCATTCTCTATTTAAATGGGGTTTAATGTCTCTTTGTCGCACGACTGCGAGCCGTAACCGGTTCTAGGATAGCACTAGTCTTTGCTTAGTGTCAAAACCAGATTTTTGTGACATGTATTTATTTATTTTATGTTAATATTTTCAAAACAGTTTCCATATGTAATTGGGGCAAACTAATAAAAAAAATACCGGAATATGCTAGTGACATTGTGAGACTTGGTCCTCCTCCAAGTGGTTTTCTGTTCATTCTTATGGGAAAATTAGAATCACTTTTCAGCAAAATTGCTTTTCGCCCCAACTGCTGGGTCCTATCCAAGGGTGGAAAATAGTGACCCACTTTATTCGAAAATACAAAGGGGGGGAAAAAAACACGCACATTGAGCCATGGAGCCTTAGATGTGGAAAGGAGCTTTCTGCTGGAGATGTCACCCCCCGCTGCTGGAGCTGTTGATGGTAACACTGGTCCAGGGACCTTAAAGAGACCCTCCTTTGTCTCCATGACCACATCATTTCCATCAGCGGTGTGACATACAACATACGACATGCTGTAGAAGAGGCTCGGGTCTGTCGTCTGGCCCATGTAGCGCCGTGCTGTCGGTTTTGCCTGCTCCAAAGCAGTCCCTTTGCGTGTGAAGGGGAGTTTAGGCATAGGGAATGTGATGTCGATCAGGGGAGACTCAGAAGGCTTCTCCATTTCACTGGCTCTGTGTGGTGCTTCTGAGAAATCCACTGCTACATCTCACTCGGGAGATCCTCAATAGCATTGAAAAATCACTCAGAAATTATGCTGTGTGAGAGAAGTGCTGGAAAGCGTGATGGATGTGGAGGAAATTCAGGTTCACCACGGACTGCTTACGGAAAGTATTAATAACAAAGGAATCATTTTAAAAATATGTAGTCTGCTAGATCGGCTGCTCTAGTTACTCACCTCGGCTAATTCTCCTTCTCCTTTTTATCTATAAACACACAATGATGGATTATTAAGAATAATTACATTTCATGATCATCATCTGAATCAGGTGCCATGGTTGTTTCTTGCTTGTTATAGCAAACCGCTGACATTTTTATGGAAGAGAGATAGAAAGAGGCCTCTTCGCTGGGTGTTTAATTATCCTGAAATTACATCCAAACAAGCAGATTTGTATATATGTCGACATGGCACATTGAATAGGGAGAGACTGAGATCCCTTCACTGCTTTTATATGCTGCAGGAATTCCGGAGGCTGGAGTCCAGAGCTGTTCACTGAAAAACAGGAGTGCAGCTGTTTACATCATTGAGTTTTTGGAGCATATTTATAACCCAAAATCTCTCTGATGACATTGACTGCAGAGCCACTGCTACCTCATATGGATCTGTCTTCTAACTATGTAACCTTATGTGCTGCAAATCTGCTGATTAGTGCAATTTCAAAAGAGTCACAGTGAAGGTTAAAAAAAATATTAAAATAAGCAATATCTCAAAAAGATGTAACAAGATTGAGTGTTTCCCGGATGACTGCAGCTAAAATGTCTTAATTTTGCATGTCGTGCTTTTGGAAAATCACTGTGTATTAAAAAAAACTCTTTTCTTGAAATGTAATCAAAACTTGTTACATTTCCCAAAAACCCTGCATTTTATGGATCAGTAGGATCATATTGTAGCCTGTAAATAATCTACAATCATTCATCAATACTCAGTAATATTTGGTACTTTGGTACAATGCATTGGCACATCCTTAGGAAGCTGCAAATGACTGGATGAATAAATGTTTCTCTTTTTGGTCCCAGTGGGAAGAGATCAGTGGGGTTGATGAGCACTACACGCCCATCCACACCTTCCAGGTGTGCAACATCATGGAGTATAACCAGAACAACTGGCTGAGGACCACATGGATCCCACGAAACTCAGCCCAGAAAATCTATGTGGAGCTCAAGTTCACCTTGAGGGACTGTAACAGCATCCCGTTGGTCCTGGGAACCTGTAAGGAGACCTTCAACCTCTACTACCTGGAGACAGATGAGGATCAGGGGGCCAAGTTCAGGGAGCACCAGTTTTCCAAAATTGACACCATCGCGGCTGACGAGAGCTTCACGCAAACGGACCTGGGCGACCGCATCCTCAAGCTCAACACGGAGGTGCGGGAGGTGGGACCCATTAGCAAGAAGGGCTTCTACCTGGCCTTCCAGGACCTGGGAGCCTGTGTGGCCTTGGTGTCAGTGCGGGTATACTTCAAAAAATGCCCCAAGATGGTTAGGAACCTGGCTGTCTTCCCCGACACGGTACCCACAGACTCCCAGTCGCTGGTGGAGGTGCAAGGATCCTGTGTGAATAACTCCAAGGAGGAGGAGACTCCCAAAATGTACTGCAGCACCGAGGGGGAGTGGCTGGTGCCGATTGGGCAGTGCCTGTGCGATATCGGCTATGAGGAGCGCACTTTCTCCTGCCAAGGTAAAGTCTCCTCCTTTGTCGCTCCTTCTCTCGAATTCTGTTTCGTTGTAGTGCGCTTGCTGTTACAGCAGGGCTGTCGAACAATTCCCTGTAAACTGCTATAAACACTTACTGCATTTAAAGAATGAGCACCTTGCCATTATATATATTTTCTATATATATATTTAAATTTTCTGGAACATCTCTGTTAAGGTATAAATAGCATAAAGTTTATGATTAGCTGCTGGAGGGTTGGTGAATCTCCTGCTTGGGATTTCATGCCCTGTTAGCAGAGAGGCGGGTGCTATGTGGTTACTGACTGTTAGAAAGTTCTAGACCGATGCCTTTCAGCAGCTGCTGCAGCTCGAGGAGCTGATGGGCCGGGCGGTAAGAGTAATGAACCTGGGGTATTTATCCATAGCGGAAAAAATGCAGTGGGCATCGCCAAATTTACCACCTTTACCATGTTAATACATCCAAAACATTTGGGATTTCACACCGTAACCCTTTACTGGGTACGCTGTTTTAGAACATGGAGGACTGTTTTTTTTTCTTTCTGCGTAATTATGATATGATATGATATGATATGATATGATATGATATGATACAGTATGATATGATCAAAGTCTGAGCTGCCATGATGTCATGGTGATGCAAACATTGTTGGAGTGGTACCATGTGTCTCTGGCTTGCAAGCCCATATTAAAAGAAGTGAATGCATGTTTATTTGTTTGTGAATGACGTTAAGGAAATCTCAGACGCCACATCCCTCCTTTACCTCCGTACCTCAGTAAGAGCTGTCTCAGTGAGTTTTGTCAGAAGTGGCTCCTGATTTCTGCTTTGGGAATCAAAACCATCGCAGCCTGGGCTGGTCTCAGTTTCTCTCTCATTCAGACATGGCGCTCTGGTTATTTTGAGCACCATTTCGGGGCTACCTCACACATGGTCCTTCTGGTTATTTAGTTTTGCTGGATTTAGAGAGATGTCAGAGACAGAATTGTGCCGCCAGCAGGGATTTGCATGATTGCTCTCAAGTGACATATTTGAACCAACCTGGAAGACAGATGATAATTGTAAGTGAATAATGACGGAATCATTATGTGTACAGTATGAAGCATGTGTAAACTTGATATGATATTTATGTGATTTTTGCCCCGTGCATTTGAGCTTTTATTGAAATATACCTACATATCGAAGATACACTGAACTGGGTGCATGAATAAGTATTTGGGATGCTACAGACTTGCTCGGTCTGGGATGAGTTACACATGGAGTCCTCCATCCACTCGACCTGTTTCTCTTCGTGGTGTCCAGATGGTGGGTTCAACAACCTGCTTGACACCTGGGTGCGGTCTCTCCGTCGGACTCGTAGCTGAAGACGAGCGTGTGGCAGGCGGCAACCTTATTAATGCTCACAGTCCTGCAGGGCAGGAATGTCACACTCCAGACCGTAAACTTATTGGAGTGGTTTGAGAACCACTGAGAAAACTACAGCGTTAAGATAAACTTTGCATTTTCCGACCTTCATCACCAGCCCAACGCCCAGGCAACTGAGTGGGAATTCTCCCGGTTAGCCACTTGGGCATTGCTGTCCTGCGTCCAGTACAGTAACCAAACCCAACTTCAGACTGAAATATTATTTGCGTGAAATAATGAAGATATTAGAAGGCAGGGAGCCACACGGGAGGCTCCGGGCGCCACAGTGAGACGGCTGTGACAGATCGGCTCTGGTTATTGAGAGAGACGTTCTGCGGCAGACGGTTCCCCGTCACTGCGAATCCGCGTCGTGCGCTTGGCACAGAGGGTACAGCGGCCATGGAAAGGTGGAGCGAGTCCAGGCTTAGCACTGCACCGGAGAAATGATGCATTATTTGCCGGCTCTTTTGCGAAAGGTTGTGTGTTTTTGATTTTGTTTTTAGGTTTCCACTCACATGCGCGCTTGTGTGTGCCATGATTGAGAGGCTCCGGCGATGGACCTTCAGCTGTGTCCTGACAGGTGTCTGTTGCAGTGCAGGAAAGATAATTGTATAACTCTAAGCTTACATTTCATATTTCACTTCAAATTTATCGTCTGTGTACTACAGAAAACAATCCCGACCTTCTTCATTATGGTCCAGTGGCAGGCAGTGTATGTACTGTCTGCATTGTGCAGCTTTTGTGCTTCTTTGCTTGAATATGACCAGGATGTTACAGTATTTCCAATTTGGGCAGTTTCCTTCGCTTTTGTCAACTGTAAAATGCTAAGTGTTTCCAACTGCAGTGTTTTTCAAGATGGACGGAGGATTTTTTCTATCCTGTAAGTTTACCTGTTTTAGGTCCTCTTCTCTCCTAAAAATAATTGTATATAAAACCTGCTCCTGCAGAATGAATCCCCACACAGAGCAACTACCTTCATAGACTGATAACAGCAAGGTTCATACCTTTACAGCCTTATAGCAGTGAGTGCAGTTGCTGCCACATAGAGAGGCAGTAAGTCGATAGCAGTGTGACGGGCCGCCCTCTCCGCTTCACATGCATCACTGGCGTAAAAGGTGGGGATCCTCGCACCTCTCATCGTTCCTCAGAGCCGACAACGAAGCCAGCCGCCCGTCAGCAGTCCCGCGCAGCCGCCCCGTCATTGTGTTTTCATCTCTGAGAACATTATGACTGTAATGGATTCCTGTAAAGGGGTGAAAATCCAATTTGTTGAAGATTGGATTGATTTCAAAAGGCATGACGTTGCTTCGGTGGAGTAAAACAGCTTTACCTTTGTAAATTGGTATTATCAATGGGAAAAAAGACTACGTCATACAGCAATAAAGCCCGCAGAACAATCGCTTCTTCATTCCCCGTCAGCTGGGTGAGGTATATCTGGTGAAGTAAAACTTTCATTACCAGAGAGGTCTCAGCTGTCAGCGTATACGTATCAAACTGCATACCAGACATCAGCACTATTGTGAAGAAAGTGCCATTTTTATCCATATTACTTGGATTTATTGACATACATGATGCCATGTTCCCGATCCCTGGATTATACCTTTTTTAAACCATTAGATTATATCACTTCTCATCTTTTCATAACCAAGTACAACAATCCATTCTGAAAATCCCCTACTGAGGGCTTATGGAGGCGAAAAAAACACTAATGTGAGGTATTTGCCTCTTTTTTTGCGGTGCTGTGTGCTTGTGGTTCCTTCCTTTGGAACTGCATGCCTTTGAGCAAACATTGGCCTAACGGTTCTGGTTGACACAAGCCCAGAGCAAATCCCTGCGTGCTGAGATTCCATCAGGAGGACCTCGGTATGCTAATTCTCAGCCATATGTGCATATGCGGTCTTAGATCCTTTCATTTTCTAATTCTGATTTCCGAGAATAGAATCTGAATGTGTGTTCTCCTGATTTCACCGCTGGTAATTATCATAGGTCATTAGGACAAGCCTTTTCATCTCATTGGAGATTTAGTTTTTGTCCTGATATATTTTGCTTGTAATGATTCTGGACATCGGGGTTGCCAGTGACCTCTGGTATCCTAAGCATTCTCCGACCAGTACGCTGAGTGTATGCTATGCAGGAAATATATATGGAGTATTTTACTGAATGCTTTCAGCATTAAATGAGCTTATTGTTCTCAGATTTGAAGGGATGATTTGAGGAATTACATTTTTGTGCCTTCATACATAATACATGTCTAGTTACTAAAATGTCTGCACCCAGGGTTATCAGGAAAGGCTGATGCTTATTCGAAAGACCTTTCTTCTTTTATCTGACATGTTCTGCGTCGGCGTTTCCCCGTCTCTGTCACGGCCCCGGCTCTGTGGAGCAGATCGCTCATCGCGCTGCTGGACCAGGTCACACTATCAGAGTCGAGGCTCGTGTGCTCCTGTGCTTACAAGGCAACACATCCTTCACATTCCTCGCAACGTCCTTAAAGTGCCCTGCATTCTGTCCCCTGTCCGCAAACAGGCGCTAGGGGGCATTGCCAGCACCTTTTCTCATGCGGCATCTTCAGCCGAAGACGTCGTCCACAAACATTGAAAAGTTCAAAATGCTGTCCCAAGTTTGGTTTTCTCAGAGAGATTACATTTCTGGTGGAGATTCAGAAGGTTCCGTAGTGGAAATGGAAGAATGAAGGAATTCTGCTTTTTTCTTAGGGACATAATACAAAAGGAATATTGCATTTCAGGTTCATATTCAATCGCACGGATCTTGAGTGCTCTTACGCTAAAGCACAAGGAGCAGTGGATACTGGGGTGACAGTTCTCACATCGCAGCCAAGATGCCAATATGGCTGATAATACCATAATTTCATCTCAGTAATAATGTTTCAGCAAGAATTCTCTCTATACTGTTTTAGCCACTGTACTCGTGCACTGAAGTCTGTCATTCTCTTTAAAGTCAAGGATATAGTTTTGTTTGCGTGGGTCCGCTGCTTGTACCTTAACAGATTAGATTAATTATGAATGAAATAGCCTTTTGAGAGGATACCTGAAGTCACTTGACATTTTGCAGATGTGCTTGAGTAAATGAGTATGTGAAAGAGTATTGCACGCGTAGTGTTCCCTGAGTCAGAGACTTCTCTATGGAAGCATGACGAACACAGTGCCCTTGATATCTACGCCTTTGGAAATAATAAGCTACTGCTTTGTCAGTTGTGTGCCATGATTTGCATTTACAGCATGTCCGATGCAGTTGAAGCATAAGTGATTGCAGCTGACTCAGAGGTCGGAGATATTTTTCCCAGATTCTGATTAGGGCTTAATGTTGGTTCTTCAGGTCTCCCGCTGGCCCTGCGTTCTTTTTGAGCTAGACAGATCTTCGCTCACAGGGGACCATTGCATTGGCTGGCATTTAGCCTCAATCAAGAAAAACACTGAACTTTCAGGAGCTTGCTCTGCTAACACAGTGAAGAAGCTCCAGTTTTGGGTTCTGCCTGGCTCATATTGTTCTGTTAAGGCTGGCATGGTGTTGACTGATGTCCAGGGGGATTAACTCAAGTTGAACTCAAGCTCACGTCTGACTCTGATTTTCAGACACCTCATGCCAGACATACATGTCAGCTGTGACAGTGTTCTTCGGTGGGCTTCTTAAACCAGTGGTTCTCAGCCTGGTCTTTGGGGACCCCCAGACTGTCCATATTTTTACTTTCTCCCAGCTCCCTGCCACACAATCCACATTTTTGCTCCCTCCCAGCTGGGAGCTCTCTCCCAGAGGGAGCAAAAATGTGGACTGCTGGGGGTCCCTGAGGACTGTGTTGAGAAACAGTGTCCTAAACCACCTGTAATTCAGCATTTATCCCCTTTACTTTTGAGTCAAGTCCTTAGTGGAACTTATGATAACTCAGGTGACCCTTAGAACCTGGTTTCTCCATCAGCCTCTCATTTTATGAGAGCTTTATGTTGTTTCATTCTGAATATCTGACCAAGGCACTTTCCTGTATGTGATGCTTCCCTTGACATGTTAGAAAACAATGTCTGAATTGCATGTTTACCTTATGTATTACCAGAACAGAATAGTAACTTTGACACTTAAGCTGAAACAACATTTAGTCTATTATACATATTTCATATATAGTACTGTACAAAGGTATTAGACAGAAAATGATCTACAAATGATTTACATGTTGGTGTAAAACTATGCTATTATACCTGACAAAATGTGTTAGCTTAGCCGTTTCAAAACCTCTGTTAACTCACTCCAGTATTTGCAGTAGCTCTCCAATACATCTATGAATTTTTGACCACTAGCACACCTTATTTGGCTAATAAATACCTCTTTGACTTATTTAACTAATTAAATTAATAAATTAATTAAGTGAGCTGGTGGAGAAATTTAATAAATATATGGAATGGCTGGGGAGCCCCTGAGGAGAGGAAGTGTTCTTCTAGTCAACCCAAGATACCAGAATTTTTTTGGGTAAAATAATAATAATAATAATAAAAATATCAATAATAATAATAATAATAATAATAATAATAAAATCCTGCTATTTACATAAGAACATAAGAACATAAGAAATTTACAAACCAGAGGAGGCCATTCGGCCCATCAAGCTCGTTTGGGGAGAACCTAACTAACAGCTCAATTTTATTGTGTTACTGTTAATTTGCATACGTTCTACTGATAAATTGTTTCTTGTTCTGAACAAATATATAATTACTGTCGTGATAAATAGCTTTAAACATTTCCTTTGAATACTTGTTATTTTTGCAGCATGTTGTATCATATATTTTCAGTATACAAATACACACTGTCTGTTACCCTGTGCTCTTGGTGTTATTGGCTGTTCTGGCGAATGCCGCTGTAGTGTCGCAGTGTCAGTGCCGTAAGGCTAAATGTGCCCTCAGCTCTGTGTGTACCTTGTGGACATTCCTCGCGGGTGGATTCCTCCTCTCTCTTCCATGTTCCCTATTCCAAACCACCAGTGACTAGTGATGCACTGATAAAGAAATTACTGGCCGATACCAATAGCCGATTATTTAGAAAACTGACACCGGTACCAATACCAATTGCTTGGGAGGATCTGCTTAGATAAGATTAAAGGGATACTCCACCAAAATGAATTAAAAAATAAATTAATAACATTCCAAAAACATGAAAAACTATTTTTTTGCTAAGAGAACACCAACTCCGGCAACAGCGAACAACAACAGTCCCAGAACACTATATCTTATGTATAAGATCTTATGTATGTATCTTATATACAGCTCTGGAAAAAATTGAGACCACTCCGTTTTTAAAAAGAAAAATCTGCATTAAATCTATGGGTCAATCCTAGTTCTGCTGGCAGAAGGCTACACTGAGCAGCAGGCTGCTTCCAGGTTCAAGGTTTGTAAAACAGCAGTACACAAGAACAGGGTGAAACACGACACACCGGGAACAACCAGAAACCAGCCAGCTAGAGGGCAGAAGCGACTTTCTAATGCCAGAGATGACCGTTAACTTTTTTGACAGTTTCTTATGAATCTGAGGATGACTCCAAGTGACCTTCAATAAGAATGGGAAACATTAAGTGGCGTGAAGTGCACTGCTAGACTAGTTAGCACTGCTAGGACTCCTAGAAGCCCTTAAAGACCCATAAAGCAAGGAAGAAGCCCTTCATCAATGAGAAGCAGGGAAGAGCCAAGCTGGAGTTTGCAAAAAAATGTATATTTTACAGAGACGTATTTCCATGAGTGAAACAAAATGTTGCTGCGGTCTCTTAATTTTTTCCAGAGCTTTATTTATTACATTTATAACAAAGAAGGGCTGATCATCAAGTGTGATCAGCTTAAGAGACCAACATTTTCTTTTGCTATCAAGCTCTTGCATTACTGACAGACTGGGGTTATTCGGCAGTACTGGATCTTTCTATACTGGGATGGACTTGTTTTTCAGAAACTCTTCATACTCTTCACTGCCTTGCTTTAAGGTGAGCTATCAAATTAGCTGTGTTTAAATATTTATCAGTAGATCCTCCTCATGAAATTTTAGCGGAGCAGTGTTTGCAAAAAACATATTGTTCTCAGTAACATGAAAATTATTCCACACCACAGACATTTTTCTAACTATTTATGATGCAGATGTGCAAAGCAATATGGGTAACCATTTTAACTGGAATTATCGGGGGTAATTATCAGCTCATTTTTAACCATCGGCCGATAGCGATACTTGGCCAAAAGGATCAGTGCGTCTCTATCAGTGATCCTATCAGTCCCCGTAATGTGTGTCTGTGTGAGACTGGCTGCCCATATCACTTTATACTTTTCAGGACTAGGTTTCCTGTACCCATGATTCAACTGCCGGCTTATTACTGCTTGTTTTCAGAAACTCAGGATGCAAATGGTGTATAAAGTTGGAATGGAAGATAATAATAATCCCTGCAAATATCGGAAATGGAAGATAGCGATGATTTAACATGGGACTTCTTTTAAAATGTCTTTCACAGCCAAAGTTACGCCTAAAAAAGGTGTAACCAAATATGATACTGTTGATGGTTGTTTCATGAATACAGACGGTTATATTGCTGCATATACTGCACCTGCCCGCTCTGCTCCTGATGCTCCGCAGCTAACATCTGGGGAAATCTGTGTTAATCCCATCATCCCACATTTTATAAAAGAAATACAATTACATTGCGGCAACCTGAAAAACAAAGATTCATTTGCTGCACATAACTACGTATTAAAACTATAGGGGAAAGCAATAAAATGCCAGTTTTATTAAAGTTGCCACCCTAAAGCACTGACCATTAATTAATCAGAAGGCAAAATACCCCACACAAAACATGTGACTTTCAAAGAGCGTTTTCCAGTCTAGGACTCACCGAAGTCTGCACATTGTAGCAAATCATGCTTGTCAGTAGCCCATTCCATGGAAAACAGCATTCTTTATCCTAATCCACTCTTTAAGTTGATTTTCATTGGGAGATTGGATTGAATCATGGCCCACATGGTGTATTGCGTAGACTGCTTTCCTTTCTGGAATTGGATTGAGTTCTGCTCCTCATGACATACAGTTCGGGCTTGTTATTGGCCCTGGATTTGACTTAAACGTATTCTTTTTGACAGGCAATGTGTCAGCTGGTTTTATGTCCATGGATGGACTGAACTGTATTCCTTATTTTGCATTCTGTGGGCTGGTTTTTGGCCTGTAATGTGACACGAAGTAGTACCTCATAGCACACTATGTCAGCTGGCCTTTGGCCCATGATGCGATGCAACCCTGTTTCTTATGATACACTGTGTCAACTGGTTTTTGGGCCATGATAGGATGCGACCCTGTTCCTCATGACACATTGTGGCAGCTGTATTTTGTCTCTTGATGGGATGCGACCCTGTTACTCATGATGTACTGTGTCAGCTGGATTTTGGCCCACGATGGGACACAACCCTGTTCTTCATGATGCACTGTGTCAGCTGGATTTTGGCCCATGGTTGGACTCGACCCTGTTCCTCTTGAAATACTGCGTCAGCTGAATTTCACTCCCTGCTTGGATGAGGGGTGGGAAAGGAGCAGAGAGGTAGGCCTTTTCCACTTCAGACAAGGCCACCACAGACCTAGGAATGTTCCCCACTTGGTTCCAGATGCAGACAGCTGAGGGGCTGTTTATTTGAGATGGGCACCCTGTGGGGGGGGGCTCCATGGTCTGTGTGGGGGGTGGTGTGATGATGATCGATGACAGTGGCACCAGCCTGACAGCAGGGCAAGACCTTTCTGACTGGCATTCCTCCCGAGCTCACTGGGGCTTCATCTCAGGGGATGGGGGGGGG
>JAODKC010000098.1:1231534-1255532 GCA_026777985.1 Mormyrops attenuatus | reverse complement strand
CCCCCCCCCCCCCCCCCCCCCCCCCCCCCCCCCCCCCCCCCCCGCCCGCCCCCCCCGCCCCCCCCCCCCCCGGCCCGGGGGTCGAGGAATATACGAGCTGCTCGCCTTATCTTTCAAAGATGGTTCCCCTTTTTTTTTTGACTGATACGTCATTACTTAACTAGACAGTCATTAATTTGACCAGCAGACTCATTCACCATTGCCATATGTGGATTGATACCAGTGCTTCAGCTAAATAGCGCACTTAGTATTTTGTAATTGTCAATTTGCTGACACGTTTTATGCTCGACACTCTTCACATCAGCAAGTTTCCCACTAATGGAAAACCCAAACTAGCTGGCCCATTGGCTCAGTATGTGGGTCAATAGGAGCAGACATTTGAGTCAAAGCCGGTCACCTCTCCTCCGACCCCTCGCAGCGAGCCGTGCGCAGCTAGTCAACGTGTGCTTAACCTTGTGAATCTGAAGTTTGCGGCAGGCCCTTGTTTGTCTTTTTAACGTTAATCAATGGAGCAGGCGGCAAGCCCTTAACATCCCAGCTGGGACCGTCTGAGTGCCTGACTGGGAGGCTCTGTGGAAACAGCCGGATCGTTACTGTAAACCTGAGAAAGGGGGAAGGATTTATTGCCTGCCGCTGCAAAACCTTCCCATCTTCATTTAACGGCTCATAGCCGAGCAAATATTCTTTTAGTGATCTCGGGCAGACAGCCTGCAAATGATAGCCGCTAACAGTGTCAGTCACCGAAATAGTTAATAGGGAAAAAATGTACTGGATTCTTTCTGGTTTTATGTCTTTCCTTCAGGGAATATAGGAGCACTATACCTTCCACTTTGAGTAGGATGAGCTCAAGCTGCCATATGTTATATTGCTGCTGTTTGTTTTTAATCACGGTAAATTAGTTCCGGTGCAGCGTGATGCCGTCTCGCAGGGGCAAAGATACTCCTTGCTGACAGCTCCGTGCTCAGCAGGGGATGCAGAACATACATGGGAAAAGCACTGGAGTTGTCAATGACTCATGTAAGCATCAAGAGAGGGAGATCTCAGGGCGATTCTTCTACATTTTGTTTGTATAACAAGGGAGTTGCTCCAGCCTGCCTGCCATAGACTCTGAGAAGTAGTGATTCCATTCTGGTCACGGTTCAGCTTAACTCAAAAACAGTGTTGGTTAATTTCAAATGATTCAGCTTGATTGGATTCAGCATGCAGCAATTTGATTCGGTAATTATCTCAAAAGGCAATTTTTTTGTAACCCATACTTGTACCTGAAACAATACTGAATTTTTTCCAAAACCTCTAGGTAAAGATTGTCATGTTACAGACAAAATGGTTTAATGTCAAACATGGGAAACAATCTGTGTGACAGAAGGCATAATTTAATTGGAATCCGTTTCCTCGTCTTTGACCAGGTACAGGCATTGGATCGTTATACAACAGATATTACAAATGTTCCACCAAAAGAGTTCCACACCAGGTATTGAATGAATAATTACGGCATTATCTTGCTGTTAACTATGATTTTTACTTATTGTCCATATGGCTTAAAGCCATTGAAAAAACATATTTATCTCTGAGTGTAAACAAATATACAGGGAATTTGGTTTAAATGCTGCTTTGCCCTTAATCTCATCTCTGTAATTATATTCTATATGTGCGACCAGGCAGATAGCAAATGGATGTGAATTTAAAAATACCAAAAAGGGATGTGTTAATAATAGGCTTTGTAGAAATCTATAACTAGAACCAAAAAAAGGACAGGAAGCATTTCAATTAATGCAAATCATTTTCACATGAACTGTGAAAGTAAATTATGAACTCTTGTAAAACAGATAGTGACGCAGAACTACTTGTCATTTCATCTTTTTATTAGGGAAAAGGACTGTTGAAGCATCACTTTCATACAATATAAAAATATATAGTGCATCTGAAAACAGGTGCAGACTGTGGCAACATTCAGCACTATACACAGATGCACATAGCTGTAATATGGAATATGGGGACGATGCCAGACAACAAAGATGTCTCTCAGGCAAGGACAAACCCCTTTGTCTGGGACGCTGTCAAATGCCCTCTGTTTCCTGCGTAGGAGGAGGCAGGACAGAAGGAGGCTTCGGAGCAAGCCCAGTCGGTGACAAGTGAAAAATGTCATTGACCAGCTGAATTCCGGGGAGGGGAATCTGTTCTGTTTAGCTGGAAAAACAAGACGGGTCACAGACCACAAGTCATTAACTTTTAAAGGAGTGTGGATCTGCTATGTGAGCCCATGCATCATCTTAGGGAGAGCCAAATTTCTGCACCTCCGGCTTATTAAAACCTTTCCATGGTCCAGCGCTGCTGATCCCCCCAACCTTCCAGGAGTGACTTCACCTTGAATGCCAAGCGCTGTGCCGAACAGCTCAGCTTATTAGGGCGTGAAGAATGGTTACTCTGCGAGCGATGTTACAGCACTCACGGGACAATAGAAACGTACAGTGCATCCGGAAAGGTCCCCGCTTCTGCCGCCAGCCCCTTCTGGAGGGAGGTGCCCCGACATTGCCTCTTAGAGTATCTTTGTGTTTTAATGTTCAGCTTACACCTCACTGTAGCCTCAGTCTGAAGAGGGGCATGGACTCGGCTCAGAAGCCTACCAGGCATTCTGTTTATCCATTAATTAAAGAAGGGACCTTTAAACATTCAGAAGTGAGGAGAGACCCCCTCCCCCAACACAGAGAGTCCAGACTGTTCCACATAATTTAGAAGAACTCTCTCAAACACTTTAATAACCCTATTAAAATATTAAAATTCTGTAGATTCTATGACTCGGGTAGGCAAAGTAAGCTATGTGTTATTGGTTAATATTAATCGGTCTCTGACTGTTTTTGACCATGGCTTTGTTGAATTTCAGTTTAGCAGGTGTGCATTAATGACACATTAAATGGAAAAGCACTGTATCAAATTCAAGGTACAATCACAGTATATTATAATGGTGTTGTAATTTCAGCATGAAGGACACAATTCTGAATAAATTTGAGTGAAGTTATTACAGGAAAAGGTTTAAGTTCTCATAATTTCTGATATTTTGACTTGTGTCTTAAGGGTGACAAAGTGTGTGTTCGTTGGCAAAAACTGAGCTAAGCTTACCTTAGCAGAAAGAGTGAAATCCCTCCTTTCCTGTGTTTTCGCAGCTGAAGCCATTCTGACTCTATGGCAGATTGAGTGATTTGTCAGGGTCCTGCGCTAATGACATCACAATAAAACATGGAGACAGTCTGGGGGATGTTCTCTCTCTGAGGGTCTTTATATGAGCAAGATCTGCCACCTTTGCCATGATAAATAGGAAACTGTATAACTAATGGGAAAGCATGTGCTCTCCTGCTACGAACCCATTAATAGATTTATGTAATAGATTTATATTCACTATTTTCACATTCGGTTTCTTTTTAGCAGTGATTTTAATAATATTATTTCAAATATAAAATGACCTATAAATTAAACACCTAAAGCCTTTTTATGTTTATCTGTGACATATCATATTTTTCATGTAGCTATTCACCAAGCCCTGCGAGTATGGATTTCAGACTATGTGTTCGACTGGCTTTGTTGGTATTGCTTCCTGACATTACCACTGGTGTGTTACTGAGTGCCTGTATTTAATTCTATTAATTGTTAATGAGAATATGACAATTATTACTATGATTATAGTATAAACGCATCAGAGGGGAGAGGTACAGCAAAAACCATTTTCGCTTTGGATCTGTAAAGAAATAAATTGAAGTTACCATGTAGTTAATGACAGGTGGTGATGCACGAACATGTTATTAAAGCCAAAATGAGGTGTCAATTACACCTTTACACATTAATACATGGCTTCCAATACCTGTTATGATTAGGTTTCTCATGTGGTTAATTACATGCAAATAATGTAGCCACAATCGAGGTGGTAACTACATTGTGCCATCTTTTGTCTTTGTTATGCAATGATTTGAATGTATCCATAACAACAAAATGACTATTTAGCAAGTTTTCTGTCAATGCCATTGTATGAGGAAAGGTTCAATTAAAGAGCGCTTGTTTCCTGAAATCTGACGTTCATGATGCGTATGGCGGCATTTGGGGGTAACAGAATCATACCCAGAGGGGTGTTTGATTGAAAGGGGCGTCGCTCCCAGTAAGTAGCGGTAACCCTCAGGTGTTCATGTTCAGACATTCATTTTGTTCGATGGTTACTCATAAATGCATTTTGTTCTGTGTTGAGGCGTTTGACAGATCAATGGTAATCACTCAAATAGAAAATTGTACAGAAAATGGGCGTCCTCTTTACCCATCATTTAGAATTATGTAAAAATGATTATTGCCTAGCAAGATGATTGTAATTAATCAAAACAATTGAAAGTATAGGACAGCCTTGCCACATAAAAGGGGCATTGTATTGAAAACTATTAAAGTAAATTATCTCATGATGGTGGACGATAACACTCATCTATTGTTCAACTTCCAAACTTGTCGGAGGCTGGAGAATCTATGCGATGCATTCCTACTCAGGCTAGTCTAAGTAGTTGAGGTCATAAAGTCAAGTGGCAGCTGGTAGAATAAGACCTAGTGCAGACATGGTTTGTATTTATGTGTTTTGCTGTACTTCAATGTTCTGGAAGGTGGACTGCAGAGCGACGGTGGGCATTTGGACACCCATGCAGACAGTAAGTGGCAGGGTGACATTTCTCAGCCCTGTGGCTTCCTCGCAATGCACGATGCCTTCAGGCCCATCCGGACCCACATTGTGTTCAGAGACTCCCTGATCTGCAGTGTTTCTCTCTGCTGGGAAAATAGGTCACAGCCTGCACTCTGCTCTGGCCGCCGTTTTGTGTGTGCTTCTGCATGGCGCACTCTGTGTCCTTGGCATGACTCTTACGGACAGGTGGGAGATTCGGCAAGAACGTGTAAAATGTGTGAAATATCAGCGGAAGTCGGCTTCCCATTTTTGCTATCACTCTCACTGATACACCAAAGAAAGGAAGTTTCCCTGTGTTAAACCTGGTTGTGTAGTAGGACAATAGACATAATTTATAACTGATGTATATAATTGGCCATTTCAGAGGCAAATATATAATTAATGAAATTTATTCTAAATAAACTTTTCCCTCATTGGTAGCAAATCTGAAACCAACTCAAGATCTGATTTCACAGTTAATCCAAGGTTTGCCATCTACTGTCAATGACTGAATGCCTCCGTATGGTGCTGAATTTATGTTCAGCTTTCAGCGGCGAATAATCATGCACTGGAATTCATTCACGCGATTAGTGTATGAGCTAAACTCAGGATTTAAGTGTGACTTTGGAAGAGCTTGGAAGCCGTGACATCTGGGGAAGAATTTCCCCTGTACGTTTGGGGCTGTTGAGACTCTGTGCCTGCCCTGGTCCTTATATTATTGTTTTGAGGTAAATGTGTGACATGCCATTACCTGGTAATGGGGAAATTAGGCAGGAAGTGTGTTGTGTAATTGAGGGGAGAGCGGCAGTCTGGGTAATGTTTAAGGCCAGATGTAGTGAACTTATAGCACATACGTGAGGGTTCAAGAAATAATAATACAGCCATTTTAGCATCTAATTAGCCTTGAAATTGGCAAACTTTTATGTTTGATTGGTAGATGACTTTATAAAGTTGATGCTGGCTTGTTAAGGTAAATGGACTTCTTTTTATATAGAACGTGAAAGTGCTGAGCGACACTGAGAGGGCCTGTCCTGATGTACATGTCACAGAGCTTACTTACACATCTCTGTTTGTGTGTGTGTACGAGCTTTGACATGCTGTGTTATCGTGTCCACTCAGCATGAAGGCGATGGACAGGCTGTCTGTGCCTCTGTGATAGCAGAACAGACAAGGGGGGGGGGGGGGGTTGACTCAGGGGCACTGATTGCCTGTCTTCTCTCTGTTATCCAGTGGGGGCTTCTCAAAACCAGTCCTGAGCATTGACTGGGCTCCACTGGGAGCATTACTTTTCTCAGTTAACCCTGTCATGATCCTCTCCTTCCCATACATGTTAAGACATGCTTTCAAATTCATTCATCAGCCTGAGTAACTGTAAGCCATAGTCGAGAGAATGAGACCAGCCCGGCATGTGGAAACCTCCTCACCGAATGCTAATGAAACGGCAGCGCTGTTTATGAAATAATTTGCTTGCATTTCCCTGTTCCCCACAGCTACATCATTTGTTGCACTGTGTTGCAGCAAACTGAACCTGCGCAGACCAGCATGCTCCTGGTGAAAGTCGCCCACATTCTATCATTGGCTCTCCCATTGTGGCAAATTTAAGACCAACTACAGTTTTTCAATTTAGTTCACACAGTGATACATTCAGCCAATATTAATTAGATCTATTCATGGTGCCTGTTTGTACAGATTAGGAAAGGTTTAGGTAGATTTGAACTGGATCACAGATTCCTGCTTAGGAACAAATGTCTAACCATCATTCTACCTTCAGTGTGTTATGCTGTTCTTCTGTGAGTGATCGGAGTCATTGGTTCAGATCCCGGGGGGACAGAGTGACTTCATTACTGGGCCCTTGAACAAGACCTTATCCCCACTGCTTTTGGAAAAAAAAAGTATGTTGCTTTGCCCACAAGCATCTGCTAAAATAAATAAAATGAAAACGTATGCCCAGCTTTTCAAGTAGCTGAGGTCCCGTAACGGAGACATGGAAGCTGTATGGGGAGTGAGCAGGAGTCAGGGCTGGTGGGGTTAGGGGAGGAGCAGTGCATAATCAGCAGTGCCTATCAATGGGAGTGCAGGACAGGGAAGCCATGCGGAACAGGCCTGAGGAGGAGAGGAGGTGAGACATCTATCGGGGGGGGGGGTGATGAGCTGTCGCCTGCCCTTTCCGCTCAGTTATTGTCCCACTGACTGGAGTAACAACTGTGATAATTGTCACGAGCCGCGTTTCAAGGCTGGGTTAGCAGAGTGTGTGAAAAGTCAGGCTTCACACCCCCCCGGCTTAGAAAAGCACACACATCTGCACCTTTGGCATTCACAGTCTGTTTCGCAAGATATAGAGGGTCGTGATCGGCGTTGGTCACAGCGGGGCTCGTATAAACAAAGGAACTTTATTACCCCAAAATTACATCTCAGAATGGGGAAATGCATAGTCAAGCGAACCTCTAAAGCCCTCTAAAGTAAAAAAAAATACACACTTATGCCTCCTTGTCCCATACTCCCATCCCATGACTTCCACCAAAACTCCTCCCCCTCTGACCCACTATAAGGCAATAACAAGCTAATTAATCCAATTAAGGGCAGCAGGGCGTTGTTAACGGAGGTATCTGTGGGCACGGAGGCTGCAAGTCACTACCAAGGGAACAGAAGACGTAGCCCACGAGTCCAGCCCTTCTCCACTGCTCTGCCTCTTGCCGGCTCACAAAAAGGAGCTGGAAGCAGCAGGGGACATCCCAAAATTACAAACCTCTTCTGTTTTTAAACCCTGCCTTGCCTTCACCCTGAGTATGGTTTTGACTTGCTTTTGGGACTTTGGGGAAATCGTAAAACATTCTGGGGTCACGACAGCCTGCAGCGATTTTGAGGCCATGCAGATTCATGCAGTTTAATGGCAGATTAGGCACAATTCTCTTATAATACACTTTAGCAAAGTTCAGCAAGAATTTGCCCAGTGGAACTGAAATTATTCAGAGTATGAAAGTGTAATGGCTGTAAATTCCCTTAGTTTTAAGGTTCTTTATTAAAGCCTAATTAAAATGCAGAGCTGGAAGAGCCTGGAGATCTTTGCTTATTCTAAAGTGGATACAGTTCAAGTCAAGTGGACGTCTTTGTCAAACCATCCATATACAGGTCTAAGGTGGTATGAAATAATATTCCCCTAGGACCACAGTGCAACGTACAAGCAGCAGATTTGTTCAGGTGGGACAGGGTGCAGGTGTAGAGGAAAGAATATGCCATTGTCAGTGGGACGGTTCGGACTATAGGCGAAGTGGAGAGTGCAGTGTGAGGCTGGGAGTGCAGTTTTCTAGGAGTGCAGTGTGAGGCTGGGAGTGCAGTTTTCTAGGAGTGCAGTGTGAGGCTGGGAGTGCAGTTTTCATGCACCCCATGACCAGCCTGTCAAAGCACTTCATGATGTCTGGTTTGAGTGCAACATGGTGATAGTCATTGAGGCGAGAGATCGTTGAGCAGACCAAGGAGTTTACATGCATTTCTGACCCGGCGGTGTCCCAGAGAAAGTATCATAGAAGGAGGCAAAGGTAAAAGTGTTATTGTTTTAGTGGCACTCTCTTGTTTGACCTGTTCCGATGTTTTCCTCTTTTACTCTTGTTCTATAGACACGGAGGCTGCTGGTTGGATAGCGTGAAAAGCACCTTCATGTAGCGTTGGGAGGTGCCCCCAAGGAGGCCACAGGCAAACTAACCCCAGCTAGCATAGTTACCTACACACACTTGTACACTTGGAGGGCTATCAAAGGTGTAGAGGAACTCCCGCACATGTATGTATGTGGACTGAATGATTGATACATATAGGACTTTATGAATGATGAGAATCTTCCGGATAATGGGAATAGACTAGAAAAAGTAAATCCGTCTGCTGGATTCCGTGTTATCATCGTTGTCCACGGATACACATGTGGCCAACCAGAACTTGGCCCGTTCCCACATGCTGATACAATGAGAGATAGTCCTTTGTTCATAGATGGATGGACGTTCTTGTCCACTTTTGTGTGAAAAGCGTGGTTATCATGCCTGAACACCATACGGAGGCGTACGTCCTCTACAATACCCTGAGGCGTGGCTCTCGGATCAGGATTGGTTTATTACCGGTCTTCACCCGCGTTCTTTTGAGAAAATAATACGTCCGTTATCAGTCATGCCCGCGGCTGACAGTCAGCATGCTTTAAAGCAGCCAGCATAATCCCTGGACCCTTGGCCGACCCCCGCTTCCTTTGTCAGTGTGATAGATTTATCAGCCGCCGAGGAATCCGTGTGGTCCACCAGCTTCCCTAGAAATGGATCGGGCCCTACCGGCAGAGAATGGGGGGACTGTAAACCGGCCACAATGGGGGATTAGGTGGTGGCCAAATCTGCTGTCATTGTGTTCCCTCGGTGTAAAACCAGAGCGATTCACACAATGGCACCGGGGAGGAGCAGAAGCCTGAGAAAACGGGAAGAGGGACTCACATTCCGCCTGGCATTGAAAATTATGCTAATACGCTTTCTTCTTTCGCAGCTGTTCTTACCTTTTCCTTTTTCGACAATATTATGTGGGCATTGCAGGGGCTTTTTGAGATATTTCCATGGAGTTTGGGCAAAACGTCGCCCCGAGGAAACGGCTCAGTCAGTTTTCGACACAGGAGCGGGGAGCAACAATGGAACCGGATCCTCCACAGCGGCCAAGTCCAGCTGTCCTCCGCCAGGGCCTCTGTCTGATTGCTGGGCCACCGAGCGCCCCAGGAAGGTATTAGGTGCCCATTCCTGCCAGCAGGGACCCTGCTTACACACAGTGTGTGGCCCCCAGTGGTGGTGTAGGCCTGTGCCTCTGCCCACAATGCATCAGACAATACACGATAGCAACAATTAAAAGGAGATAATTTTTTTAAGGAAATGCTGTAGCCAGCATGGATACCTATTGAACGAGCCTTTCTGTTGGACAGCTGCCACACCATTAAATAGCCTAGAAGACTCAAAGGTCTCAAGGCCTCCCACCAACAAGCCCCTCAAGCAAAGCTTCACCTGAGGCCACTTGCAGATCCCTTTGTATGAAGCTTTACCCGGGAAGCACCAATTAAGCAACTCTGCACTTCTTCAAACTGGCCTTTGAAAGTTTGAATAAATTCATTTCCATTCCGTCTTGATTCACAATGAAGGACTAATAAATTTGCTGGAGGGGGCGTGCGGTAGCCTTCTGGTGAACTCAGAGTGAGGTTTTCTACATTGTGGCCTACAGGATTTATCCATGAGGTCACTTTTGTTACTGCATCTTTTCAATGAGAGATGCCCCAGTGCAGTAACACAACCACCCAAACTGGCCGCAGAATCTAAGGGAGGGGCCTTTTTCTGTTTGAAAACAGGGAAGTCTCTCTGCCTAAGGCATCTCTTTGAATGACATTGTGTCACCTCGCCTGCATCACATGACTATTTGCATACCATGTAGATGGTAATAAATGAGGCTGGAGACTCTTAATTTTCATTTTCTTAGACATCAACAATTCCACATCATAGCTACAAAAGTTCTTCATTTAGAAATGGTCACGGTACAATTTGTAATAAAAAATCTATATTTCCTTTCTTACAAAGCTTCAGCGGGCTGTCATTGTAACGTGATTAGCCCCACATTGACAGAGTAAGTGTAAATATTGCTAAAGAAAATCTTTAATTTTCGTTTACACTGCATAAAGTCCTCTGTAAACATCTAAAGGAAAGAAATAAATGTGTGTAACTGAGGCACAATATTCTGAGTAGCCAGCACACTCTGATTAGTGTCGATTTCTTCTCTCGCGGATTGATGTTTGTGCTTGTAAGTATGCAGCAGAAATCGAGTGGATTTCGCTGACTTCAGTGAGGTCCTTCGGGTTTGGATCTGCACTTTAAAAATTGCTCTGCAGCTCTCCAAAGACTAATTAAACTATCTGATTCAGGACTGATTTAAATACCAAAGCACCCAGTGCAAGGCCAGGGAGACACAGTACAGCCCAGTAACTGCACTGTGTAAACCAAGGCGGAAGTATGGGAGGACAGGTCTGGAGATCTGTACAAGCCCACAAGTTACAGTTCCCAGTGAGCCCTTCATCTAGTTTTACTTGTTGTGTTGGAGGAGAAAAACAGGAGTGCTGTTGACCTCCTAAGCTGGGCGGGTCATGCTAGCTGAAGAACACTAGGATTTGCTTTTGTTCATTCATTTTTTTTCTTCTCAGTTTATGGATGAAAACTAAATGGTACACAGGGCTGGGCGATATAGCAAAATATTTTATCGTGTGTTTTTTTCATATCAGTCGAAATCGATATTATCACGATGTAATGAAAAATAAATATTTCTTTACTTCGAGGCTCAACTTTTGCTTAAAATTCCCTTAGGATTCCCATTAAACAGACTCAAAACATGAACATTGGCACAAGGCTTTGGCGTTTTCCAGTCTACAGCAGCAGTCTGCTGCATGTCAGAGTTTAAACTGACAAAGTACTGCCTAGGCTTGGCTGGTATTATGGTAATACCCTACACCACGGTACTTTTGAATTTAATCATGCCCAGCCCCCCCCACCCGCTCGGCAAATATTACTGTAAAATTTAGCAATAGCTTTTATTTTTAAAATACTGCTGAAATGATGTATACCACAGTGTAATGTCTTTACGTTATGCTGGTATGGAAGATTAGATACCTTCCAAGCCTAGTACCGCCACTCCACTGAAGTCTTCTTGCCTTGTTTATCCACATTAAAAAGATGCTGTAGTAGCTGAGCTGTTGTTTTCTTAACCACCAAAGTTTCCTCCGAGGGAGAGTTCATCTCTTCTGCGATAATACCAAAACATTAGCATGTGGCATGCTCCGCAAACTCAATCAACCTCGCCGTCTGTTTGTTAGGTTGTCAGTTCTTGGAAGAGTACCACATGATTGGTTGGAATTGCATTTATTTCCGTGATGTTATAGGCTATGCTATCAAGCAATGTTCCATATCAACAGCCATCCATCCATTTTCTGAAGTTGCTTATCCTGTTCAGGGACACGGGGGGTCCAGAGCCTAACCCAGAGGCTAAGGGGGGGGTCCAGAGCCTAACCCACAGGCTAAGGGCACAAGCCAGGATGGGGTGCCAACCCATCGCAGGGCACTCTCACACACCATTCACTCACACATGCACACCTACGGGCAATTTGGCAATTCCAATTAGCCTCAGCATGTTTTTTGGACCGTGGGAGGAAACCAGGGCACCCGAAGGAAACCCCACGATGGCATGGGGAGAACATGCAAACGCCTCACACATGGAACTCAGGCGGAGACTCAAACCTGGGTCCCAGAGGTGTAAGCGCTAACCACTGCACTACCGTGCCACCCTTTCATATCAACAGTCTCTCCAAATTTCTCATTTTCTTAACATCTAAAATTTTACATGACGATAATTCGATATATTGTTTGTATCACCCGGTCCTAGTGATGGACATCACTGTGAAAAGAAGTGATCCTTATAAAGGAGAATGAGGGACTGTTGGATTAATCTGTGGCAGTGGGTGCCATTCTAGGTCCTTGTATTGGCCTGGCCCTCTGCTTGACTGCATTGTTGATGGTGGCACGGCAGTACATGTGGCGCCAGTCGTTTACAGGTTGATGTACAATTAGGTGCCCTCCTTCTGCACCTGGTATGGATGAGCACCCACAGAAATAAGAGAGGCTTTCATAAGTCACTTATCTGCTCTCAATAATGCCGCAAGCTCTTAAGTGCTTTTGGCCTCTGGAGACTTGGAGTGCGTGTAGTAAATGAGTCTGTTTGTTGTGCCCGGCCAATACGCATGTTTGAATGACAAATTGTATACTGTAAGTGGCTTAGCTTGGCTATTTCTTTGATTAGTTGAATACTAACTGTTCTGTGATACTGAAAATATTTCTTCACTCTCATGTAGCTTCAAAGTCCTATAACTCTGGGAAGTGAATCTTTCTCATAACAGCTTCTCAGTCCAAATGGTTCATCTGTTTCAAATAAAGATCTCATGTTGAAGTAAAAAAAAAAAGCTGGTGACACTCGATAGACTTTATCACCTCATTGAAATTCATGCTGCATATTCTCCGGAAAAATACCATTTAAAGATCAATATCTTTCCAGAGTCCCTACATCTCACCTGGTTTTCATTGTAACTCTTTTCCAGTCAAAACCGTATCTTCCACATTTGTTTCTACAGGTCAAAATGTAGGCGACAGTTTTGCATGTGAGACAGATTGTGAGCATTGTGAGTAAAATACCCCGAGAAACTATCAACCCTTGGTCTCACTGTTTTTTACATTGTGAATATATACAAAAATAATGGGAATATTATAATTTGGTGATTCCTTCATTGATTTAAGGTGTAATATTCAGGTGTGACTGACTCCCAGGCATGTCTGCCCCGACAATAGGCTGATTAAACCCAGATATTTAAATATTTTGTAAATAATCATGAATAATTTCAGCCAGCTGTGTGACATTGCTGATCTGGGTCACTTTTTACCATTGGAATGAAATCTTCAGGAAGTATCTTCCAGTGGCACATTATGGAACAATCAAAAGAAATTACTTAAGATTGTACAAAAATATCCTGATATCTCTCAGTAAACTATCAGATAGCCATTTCTAAGGGTCTGTAGTTCCACTAATCACACTCAGAGCCATAATGTTGAACTGGAGAAAGTTTAAGACGACAGTGATTCTTCTCAGAAGTGGTTATACTACCAAAATCTCTCTAAGAGCTCAACTTAAAATTGACCTGCAGGAGTCTGCAGGCCCCTGAAAATGATGGCAAATATTGGGGTTTGCGACGTCACCATCAGAAAGACAGTCAGAGAAACTGGGATACATGACAGAGTTGTGAGATGAAAACCACTGTTTATTAAGAAGAATATAGATGTGTATCGAAAAGTTACTAAAAAAAACTCTCTGGATGGTTATCAGGAATTTCTTGAAAAATGGTCAGAAGTTAACTTTGGACATCATGGGGCCTTGTTATTTCTGACAAAAATTGAACAAAAAGTATAAACCAGTCTTCAAGCATGAAGGCATAACGACTGCAGCTCTGCACCAGAGAATTCCTGAGGAAAATGTCAGGTAATCTGTCCATCAGCTGAAGCTGAGGTGCAGTGGGGTCACGCAACAGGATGATGCCTTTTGGAAGCCTGCAATTAGTTGAAGAACACATTTTTGGATTGACGTATTAAAAGTCCTGACCTAATTACTATTGATTTTCAAGTTAAGCAAAACATGGAATGAGAAGTTTGTATTCATACATCGATGTATTTCAATTAGACGAAGAGGTTTTGTATGGAGGAATAACCAAAACTTTCGGGGCACTGTGAGATACAAGCATGTGTATGAAGTACAAGTACTGCTCTACAAGTACCATTCAAGTACTGCTATACAAGTGCCATTCAAATACTGCTCAGAAAGCATTTCTCAAGCACTTTCTTCTTAAGGTAGCTTATCCAGAGCTGGGGTAATAACTTTTTTTTTTACTTTGGAGAATTTACATTTGGAATTTTCAGATCCTTCTTTGCTAAACGAATTACATAAGTACCAACATTTTAGTTCATTTGGGTGCCTTCTTGGTTGAGGACTGAATGGCATTGAGTGTCAAAATATATAACCATGCTTTTCAGGGTAGTGTTATAAATATCCTATAGAATTTGATTCAGTGTGACCATTTAGATTCTGGCAGCTTTAGGGATCATTTAAGGATAAAAGACTAAAGTTTAAGTGTCCTTCATCCAATGAGAAGGTTTTACTTTTCAACTTGAATTCTCCAATTAAAGTTCTTAAAACACCACAAAATTATGCCTTTGAAATGGAAAATTCAGTGTTTAGCAGGCACAGTGCATGAATGTATTTCTGGAACATTATAGGGAATGAAGACAAAACAGATAAATGGGACATAAGTTTGACTGGTGTAATTGGATTTGTGTTTAAAAAAAAAAAAAAAAAAAGCCGGCTCCATTCCCTGGTCGTCTTCTGCTGTATCCTAATGCTTTATTATTTACTAATGCAAGATCTTTTATTATTATCAGGACTATATTGTGCAATATACATACAAAGTTAAAAAATGACTACTATGCAAGTGTCTTCTGAGCAAGTTAGTAAAACAATATATTTTATTGTGTATTTTCTATTAATATTTTGTATATATCATTCAGTAAGATATAGAAAAAATGAAATGATTAGCTTTGTTGCTTTACATTGCAAATGGGGAGAAAAAGAATTTTCTAAGGTAGATTTTGCACTTGTTTCAGACATATGCTGTAACCTGGCCCTTGATCAGGCTACACACCCCCGCTGAGTGAACCACCCGATTGGGTTTCACAGGCAATTAGGCTGAATGAAGGTATTGGCTGTATCAGTCTGTGAGTGTGGGAGATGGTGCAGTAAATTTATCCACCCTTGTGCTACTTGGTGTTGTGACATACTCTGATATTGATTGACAACGGATTGTTGTTCTGCACAAGAAGAAGGATGTGCTGATGGCAGACTGAATTTACACAGCGATGCTCAGTTTCAGAAGTCGCTTGCGCTGAGTGGATTAGGTGTTTCGTGAAAGGTTTCCTGTCCAGAGTGGGGCTGTTGACTGTCACCCATCTGAGGTTTGAAGTTTGAAAGCAGACTGAGTAACATCTTCATGATACCGACATTGTGGCAATGTGAAACGGGTGGTATAAGGCTTAGGCTGGTCCTCACAGCCTGGTCTCAGGGAAGCAGCCTGGTTGTCTCTATCCACACCTCAATAACGGTATTTCAGTATTTCACACTTAGTCCATACAGTCGCAAGCACATGTACAGATAGTGGATTTGACAGTGATAGTTAAAATGTAGAATAATACATTTGGAAGATCATGTATATGTTTGTGATCTGGGACAGGAAGGACTTACACTGGAATCCCAGTAAGCTGTGCGCTTATTTCATCCTGGGCAGCTAATGGTTGGCCTGCCAAGGAAATGGTGCATCAGATTTGATTTGCTATGGCCCCCACTTCTAAGAGTAAAATGTGTTTGTACGATTATGAAAACCCCTGCAGAGTGGAAGTTCGTTTGAACCTGAACTTTGCTGGATAATCAGTGTAAGTAAGTCTTTCCTAATATGGGCACTAAAACCGATGTCACATTTACAGATCTGCCAAAGCCTGTTTGTTGTGTTGCTAGATCGTCTTTAGATTGTGAGTGGTGGTTACCCGTTTCTAAATAATTTAGGAAATTCTGATTTCTGTTTTTGCTTGATCAGGTTTCGACTGAGGTGTTTGCTGACTTAACTATTTTTATTTGCCAGTCTGAATTCAGCTCAGCTGTCTTAAGATAGACTTTGGGTTTTCTGCTCATTTCAGTGGAACACATATTGCCCTCCTTTTTGATGAAGCCTTTTACTTTGGTGCCTGGTTAGTTCCTTTGATGTAGCTAGAATGCCAGGTTCTTGTGTAGCTCTCCTAGATGCAAGTGCTTCTCCGTTAAGCTGTTTGTTAAGCTCTCCTTCTTCACATCTTTCTTGCAGCTTGCAGGCCGGGCTTCTACAAGTCTTCCTCTGGCAACATGAAGTGCTCTAAGTGTCCCCCCAACAGTCACACATACCAGGACGGGTCCGTCTACTGCGTGTGTGACAGGAACTACTTCCGCTCTGAAGACGACCCCGCCTCGATGGCTTGTTCCCGTAAGTGTCCTTCATGTCACTTCTAAAACATCTCCATGGAAAAATCACACACTGAATAGCTAATTCTGCTCTATCATAGAAGTCATGATTAATAATTTGCTACATAATGTAAATATTCCAAAAATAACGGCTTTCGTAAAACTCCTAATAACTCCAAAGAGATTCCGTTTAATTTCTTATGCAGACCCTGCAATATATGTAACCACAATGAGGAATGTTGCAATACAGAATTTACAGTATTGTTTTTATTTTGTACTGTATTATTATTGTTCCGACTTACCTACAAATTCCACTTAAAGACTATGGGAATGGATCTCGTTCGTAGCCTGGGGACTGCCTGTATTATGGTCTGCTTACAGAGTTTTTGAGCTTCAACCAGAGATTTTTTATAACCTTAATAGACTCTTTTTGCAGAAAATACATATGGCAGGCAGATTCCTGAGCAAATTTCCAAACAGTCAAAGGCGTACTGTTTATAAATTATGCTCTGTCTATTAGCAGTGATTTAGTGAACCTTAAACCATTGAAAACCATGATGAATCTGAGACCAATTACTTGTGTGCAAGACACACAGTATGGACTTCTAAAAGGGCCATGAAGATCAGCACCTATTTCTACTTTACAGTGGATTACAAACGCATTGTGCTGTATCTAACAACTGCTTCTGCAATCAGAAATAGCATCTTAATTAAAAGAAAGTCATCAGCTTTCAAAGTAACTTCATCATAATGCTTTTCAATAGCTGGCGTGCTAATAGATCTGACTAAATACATCCTCGAAGGATTCGGGGTAATTGCTGCATCTGCTGGATGTAGAGGAAGAAGCAGCTGCTCCTCTGAATACGAATCGGAAATGCCGCTTGAGGTCCTGGGGCAGAAGGTGCGAGTCTTATCTTGACGGCATTTCGCAGGATAGGCTGGTGGCCTGCTAGCTCTTAAAGATGAAACGTACCTGGAGCATCTCAGATAGGCTCTTTAATTGGGAGGTGTTAAGAGAACGTCAGTCACGGACACAGAGAAGGAGTTCAGAACAAGACAAGGTCATATGGAGGTCATGCAGTGTGTCTGTATTCAGAACATCTCAAAATATATAAAACAAACCAATTAAGGGCCGCCCCGGCAGGCCCATCTCCTAATGCTACAGAGCTGGCACGGATCTGAGACGTACTGCTGGCTCACCTACAAATAAAGGTCCATGCCCGTCTGCTTGCATTAAGTGTCCATGGCGTAGATGGGTGCATATGGATTTCTTCTGTGGTTTCATTTTTCAGGCATTTTTGTTTTATTGTTTCCAGATTCTTGTAGAATGGCCTGGATGTCTGGATGAACCGTGACTAGGGCAGTTCAAGTGAGCATTTATTAATGAAATATGATATTAAATTACTAAGGGTTGATTGGTCCTGTGGGACAAGATATTTAAAAGTATGTCTAAGCTCCTTTATGTTTGCAATGCAAATATAAGTGTTACCTTTTAAGGCTATGATATATGATATGTTATATGATAGGATATTTTTCACCCTAGTCTGAAGCCAGCACAGCAAGGCCAAAAGTATGTCACACGAATTTGCCTTCTTGTGCAGCTGAAAAATGTGATTTGTTAGGCTTAGAGCAGTTTTGTGAGGAATGTTTATCAGTGTGAAATGAGTCCTTGTAACCCATTTTTCGCTCTTAAGTCTATAATTTTTTCCCCATTTGTCCTTTTCTCAGAGTTTAGATGTCATCTCTCCCCTCTTCACTGTTTTTATTTTCTCGGTCAGCTCTGTTTCATTCACAATGCTGGTATGAACATGGCAAAAATGTGACAGCAAGCAAATTTATGGATCTCTTTGGAATGTAGTAATTTTCCACACTGAGACCCACACAACCCCTGTAACCATCTTGTAACACTATTTGTGTTAAAGCTGTGCTTATTTAATATCTCACTCAAATGTCCTTCTTTTAACAATTTAATATAAATTTATTTAAAATAATTGGTCATAAGAGATATTAATAAGCAGTATCTAGATTAATCCTTTAGATATGTTAGTTGTAATACAACTATATCAGTGAAACTGAGATGCTGCTGCAGCATTTAATTAATTATTTGTCTATTGTTAAAGTAATTAGATATACATCAATTGAGATACGCAATCAGGTATAATCTCCATCCTCCAAGCGTTGTGTATTTAGACTTTGTTTGTGGCTTAGAATCACTGTGGATCACATGGTTCTGAAAAGGATTTTCATTGGCAGTCCATAAAGAATCCAGTGTCAAATATCATTAAGCAGATGTACAGAGGGATGAATCTGGGTCCTGGTTTCTCACCATAATGGTTACAGCCCACTTCCTGACAGCTGTGTGACTGGGCGCTGCTCTGCAGTGGATTGTGGGGGATATGTAAATCTAAATGAAATGGGCTGAGACGTTATTTTTTATGTTGTACTTTTCCACACCAAATTACCTTCTTAAACAACAGTGAGCCGGTGCTTTTTTTGGTCCTGTGCATGATTGTAACAGTGACTGCGGCATTTCATTCTGGAAACATTAAAAAGGTATTTTAATTGTAAAAACATTCCATTTTCTGATGTCAAACCTGATCTGAGAATTGTGGGAAATTGGTGTCCCTGTGCTGCTTTCTGAGATTTCACTCAGCTTTCAGAGACAGCTGCCTCAAGGGTGTACACTGTAATTTCTTCTCGCGTTGCAGTTTCATTGCACCCACTTGGTTAACTCGTTGCATTCACATTGTTGTGCTTCAAGACCTTCAAGACATTTTTACCTTACTGCCGCTAAGTGATAATTCTACATTCCCGGGAACAGAAGATATACAAAAGATTTGTTGGATAACTGAGTCTACAGAGCTTATACTTTGTACCAAAGCAGATGTGGACTCTTTTATTGCACTCACAGGCAGCTTATTGTGTCTGAGAGGCGAAAGAACATCCCTACAGGTGATTTGTCGGATAAATTTGATATCATCTCTCCTTGGTCCGTGGAGGGAAAGGGAAATGGTTTAAGAAATGTTGGAATTAAGCCCTGAGTCAAGTTCTAAAGCAAAAGCCACCATTTGTATCTGTCAAAAACAGGTCTTTACAGCTTCAGATCAAAGCGCAGAGCGATCCTACAAGCTGCAGTTCAGGGGGACATGTTTTCCCTTGTCATTCTTAGCCCTGATTAATTGCTGTGGCACATGATGGCTTTTCTGGCTCAAGCGTTCTGACATCACATCTATTGTAGAAGGACAGAGGTCGGGCTTTTATATTATGAGGAGACGTTTTGTTTTCAGTTTGTGTTTTTAGTGATAATTTGCCAAAAAATCATGTGTCTTTTTGCAATGGCTTTTCTAGCTGGATCTGGCGTCTTTATTTAGGTTAATTCTGTCTTTTTTGGCCTTTACTTTCTGGTCCCGTGGGTGTAGCATGTTAAGATCCTCGTAGGGGAAACGCGGACTCACCAAGTCATGTTATGACCCAGTTTTTGATAAACGTCTGCTGTGTCTGCAGGGCCGCCCTCGGCTCCCCGGAATGTCATCTCCATTATCAATGAGACCTCGGTTATCCTGGACTGGAGCTGGCCCACGGACACCGGAGGGAGGAAGGACGTGACCTTCAACGTGGTCTGCAAACGGTGTGGGCGGGGCCAGCAGCAGTGCGAGCCCTGCAGGGGGGCCGTCCGCTTCCTGCCACGCCCCACGGGTCTCAGTAACACCACGGTCACCGTGGCCGACCTGCTGGCCCATACCAACTACACCTTTGAGATTGAGGCCCTCAATGGCGTTTCTGCGCTGGCGCCCACCCAGCGGCAATACGCAGCAGTCACAATAACAACAAACCAAGCTGGTGAGCCCCTCCCTCTTTTAGAGCAGCAGAGTCACTGGCCATCTCAGGCCGTGTCCGATGTCACTGTGTTTCATTATTGTTAAGCCGTTCAGCAGATCCCTGGATTGAATATAGTGTTTGCCGTTAAAAATGTGCTTTAACACTTATATAGCTAGATATTTAATGACAGGCTTTGTCATTGCCTGATGTTAAAAATGCAGCTGAGAAATGCTTTCATCCTCCCATTTAGGATGGTGAGGGGGTATGGTATGGTAAATTGTAAAGACCCAAATAATGACAGATGTGATTGACCCCCTTGTACACATACAAACAAACACGGAGAAAAATCAAATGGCAGATATGTGCAGCTGAATTGGTTCAAGAAGCAGTGTTTTATTTTCAAAAGTATAGATGTTGGTTTCTTTCCTAGTTTACTGCAGTTCCCCCCCCCCCCCGATATTTTCCTGTTACTCACAACAGCCGAATCTCTTCTGTATTCCGGTACAGAGACCTACCGTACTGGGGTGTAGGTTGCAGCTCTCTGGGTTACACTTAAGGACCTGACATTTCAGGCTCTGAAACATCTGCTCCCAATTTGGACTGGGTTTCCTCCATGGCTGAGTGTCTCTTTTTGTTCTTCGATGGGGGCTATGTACTGTCAGTTCCCTTCTGTCTTTTAAGTGTGATGGGTGAAGGGCCTGGAAGGTGATTTAGTGCAGGGACTTCAAAGCGGTCTAAAAGGCACAGGTTATGGGTGTCGCAGAGAGTGAGCATAGGAAGCGATCACATACACAAGATTAATAGGTTGTCATCCTTCCTGCACAGGAAACAATTGACTTTGCTTTTTAAAAAATCGTCCTTCTCATTCCATATGTGTGAATGAAAATGACGCTTTTCAAAGCTTTTTATCAGACATCTGAAGTGCACCTGAGATACACCTAAATTGTTGTGGTTAAGGTTGGGTTTAGGGTTGAGGACTGAATCTCAGTTACAGTATATCTGGAGAACTTGACTTTGCATTGTTGCATTTATCCCTCAGTCCACCATGTGTTTTAGTTTTCCATCCATTTCCAGATGTTTCTAGAGCCTACTATACGGTATAAACCCTGACGTCTGCAAGTACAGGCTTCCTGTGGCAGAGGGCCATTTGTATGAATTCAACCTGGTGAACTGTAAGCCGCGAACCCGCTATACCTTTCACTCCTTGTGTTAACATGCCTTTAAATTCCCAGACGTGCAGGCCGTAAATACACCTTTAACACTGTTCAGGCGACTCCTGATTTCCAGCTTGTTCTGTATGGCACAAGGGACTCTGGCATTGAGGATATGGCTATGGGAAAGGAACCTCGTGATTGGCCGAAGGGGTTCCTTGGGAACCCGCGGAGGGTTCTATCATTGTTCATGCGTGTCCCAGCATGCACCTCATTAGTGTAGTACACAAACATGCAAAACAGAGGAAAAATGTAGACATTGTTTTATTGCAGCTGCAATGGGCATTACCAGAGAATGCGGATCCCTGGAGACTGAGCCTGTGTGGTGATGCTTCTTCAGCCCTGGACCTATAGCTTAGCTGTCTGTGCGGGGCCATGGGGTGCGAGCAGATGGAAGTGTGAAACCACAGTAAGCTGCCTCCAGCATGCAGCTGTGATGCTTGTCTGAACTGCATTTGGCTGAAGGACAGCTACATCATCAGCTGTGGGGAGGTGGGCTTGCAACCAGACCCACAAACAAAGTGAGCATGACCGTGTGGGGGGTGTGCGGCCGTCACAGGAGGGAAAGTCAGGTGACTGTGCTTTTTGTGCTGATTAGTTCCATGTGTCCCTAATTCCCAAAAAGATTTATTTATTGGTCTGTTGTGTTGTGTTTTACCCGGTAACCCTGACTACGGGTTAGACTCTTCTTATACCTGCCATCAGTGCCTGACTTACTCATTTTATTTTGGCTTCTCGTATTCTCTCCATATTTAGTTTAGTATATTCTGTATGTTTGAGCAGTATACATCCTGTTCCCGATTCGTTCTGTAGTAAACAAGGCTTTCTTGTTGAGTCTCTGTATCATGTGGTACTGTTCACCATTCCGACCGGACCCCATAGGCCCCCGACACCCCCACTGCATGCCACAGCTTAACTCTCACCTCGCAGACATGTTCTGACTTTTAATGGACTTTTCCGGAAGCAGCGGGCCGCACATGCTTACCAAAGCTGCGTCAGGAGATTCCTGTCCGTTCTGATGAAGGTTCCATGGGGGGCCAGCTGTGGCCTGGGGCGGAACGTTAGGCCGTAAATGATCTCTCGCCCTTTGTGACTGACGGACCCTTTATTACACAAAGCTCTGCGGCTCGAGAGCATGTGGTCAGAGCCTGGTATAGAGAACTAATCAGACGTTTGCCAGTGTTTGTCCTTGGCCTGCTGCGAGATGTGCTGAGGGGTAAGCAAGACGGACATGACCTCTGCCGTTAAAGCCGTGGAGAGGAGATGAGAAACTGGAGGAGGCCATGATCTAGTTGGAGTAGATCTGCATGCTAAGCTATGGCAACCTCAGCTGTGGCAGTGTATGTATTTATGGTCGGTTTCTGTCCAGATGTGTGTGTGCATCTATATACTGCCATTCTCAAGGAATCCATCTCCAACACACGGATCCCAAGGCAATGTGGAATATATAAAGTAAATCAGCAATGTGCTGAGATGATTAACTCCCTCCCTGAATTACGGGGATGATCTGGTGGCTTTAGGAGTAATTCTTCAGGGCACTGTCTCGCCTTTATCCTTGGGTTCAGCATCTCTGTCAAACATGTCTGTATGCCGTCGTCTTGAAGGTTGGCTTAGACTTAGGAGTATCGGCAAAATGTCGGTAAATTAACATCTGCTTTCAATTCTGGCAGCAAAAACTATAGATTCCTTCAGGGCCACGCACATTCGTCCTAGCTGTATTCTTTTTTTATGGACACAATAGATATAATGTCTTTTAAGAAATTAGTTTGCTATATAAGACCTTGCAGATCATAACTGATATTATTCAAAATAATTGCATAAAACTTCAATATTGGCTCCTTGTCAGATGGGAGAGGACGATGGCAGGATATAGCCTTTGTCCTTCTGGATGTCTTCTAATGAAATGTGCAGAAAGGAAAAACAGACTTGTACAGTATAATCATACATGTCAAAGAACAACAGAGTTCTTTCCTGTGGGATAATAAAATTGAATCTGTGGGCCAGTTAGATGCATTCATTTCCCCAGTGCGGCCACACAGTAACAGGACTGGAGGGGGAAAAAAATAAAATTATAACAATAATAAATTAGACAATGAAAAAATGCAGAAGGGAAGCAGAGTGCCTTGTGCCTGACTGTGACAGCAGACTGGGACCCTGTGAGGTCGTAGAGCAAACCAACATCTGGCCTCACAGATCCAAGTCACCCTTTATTCACTTGTAATTAATTACGTGACATTGTTGTCACGGTGACACCTGTGCACTTGGCTATTCAACTATATTTTACCCGGGTGGTGCCAATTAACTGCCCTGCCCCAGGATACAATTGTTGGGGCAGCTCCAAGGATGTGAAAGAGCAAGGTTCAGATCCAGTGGAATGGAGTTGCACACTCTGCACAGGGCGGATTTCACAGGGGTCCTCAGTAGTGATGTTTCTCCTTTGCTCTGTCTTTCCTTGTCCTTCTTTTTCTTTCTGCCTTTTTCTCATGGTGGTATTCTCTGGAATACTTCCCGTGCCACATGCAAGCCAGGCTAAGTTAGCTGAGATAAGGAGATTAAACGCGTGGCTAAAAGGGTGGTGTAGTAAAGAGGGGTTTAGGTTTATGGGGCACTGGAAGACCTTCTGGAACAGGTGGGACCTGTTCAAGCCGGACGGGTTGCA
>JAODKC010000098.1:1219027-1231434 GCA_026777985.1 Mormyrops attenuatus | reverse complement strand
TACCTATAGTTTTAAAAGAGATGAGGGATATTATTAGCCAACCTTTAACTCTACTATTCCAGAAATCCTTATCTGCTGGTGTCGTTGGATTGATTGGAAGCATGCTAATATAACGCCCAAATTCAAAAAAGGGGATAGAAGTGATCCAGCAAACTATAGGCCAATCAGTTTAACTTGCATAACTGAAAAAGTAATGGAAGCTATAATCCATGGGAAAATGGTAGATTACCTGGATTCAAATAAAATTCTGAGGGATAGCCAACATGGATTTAGGAGAGATAGATCCTGTTTACTTGAGTTCTTTGAGGAAGCTACAAGAGAAATTGATCACAAAAAGGCCTACGATGTGATCTACTTAGATTTCCCGAAGGCCTTTGATGTTGTCCTCCACAAACGGCTCTTGCTTAAGCTCAAAGCTGCAGGGATTTTAGGAACTATAGCAGCTTGGATTGAAAACTGGTTAACAGACTGGAAGCAGCGAGTAGTTATTAGAGGCACAATGTCACAGTGGGCCTGCGTTCACAGTGGGGTACCGCAGGGTTAAATTTTAGGACCACTATGGTTCCTCATTTACATTAATGATATTGACACCAATACATACAGTAAACTGGGTAATTTGCAGACGACACTAAGGTGGGTGGTGTAGCAGATACTGATCTAGCAGCACCGATGCCACAACGGGATCTTGATTTAATTAGTGACTGGGCTGATACCTGATGGATGAAATTTAACATAGATAAATGTAAGTTAATCCATGCAGGGAGCAGAAGTATAAAATACATATATGTTGATGCTTCCATGTCCTACTCTCGCCAGTGTGGGAGAGCAATAAAAAAGGCCAATAGGATGTTGGATTACAGGTGTGTGGAGTTTAAGTCAAGGGAGCTGATGCTACGATTATTCAATTCCTTGGTAAGACCCCACCTTGAATATTGTGTGCAGGTTTATACATTCTGTGTACAATGATGTTCTCTGTAATACGTTCGGCATACGGTGATGTTCTCTGTAATACGTTCTGCATGCTATGATGTTTTCCGTGACCAGTGAGCCCCTCCCTCTCTGCCCCTTTATGTCCGCAGCACCTTCTCCTGTCACAGTTGTCCGGAAGAACAAGACATCTCAAAGGAGCATTTCCCTGTCCTGGCTGGAGCCAGAGAGACCCAATGGGATCATCCTTGACTATGAAGTCAAATACTATGAGAAGGTAAGTTCAAAGATCTCAGGTTACTTCGACAGTGAATGGTGAGTGTGAAAATAGATCGTCTATCCTTTCAATTTTTCTATCAGCTTTAAAAATCTTTTCTGTAATTGCAGTACATAGCACATATTACTGTATACTTACTATAGGTACTATACATAACTGAAACAAGGAGTAAGCTGTGCTGCTTACCTCATTCTGTCTCCAGATATTTATGTTTAGGTGGTTTTATATAAATTGTCATATCATATTTCCTCCCAGGATTTAGTGGTAAGATTACAGGGTACTGGGAGTCCACTGACAGCTGTTTTTTTTACATTATTAGACACAGACATCTGATTGAATGAGTTGAAGGTTTATTATGTGCTGTAAACGTGTTGCTGAGCTCTGAGTGTGAGAATTAGCATTTTTCTGTAGTGTCGTCTTTCCTATCCCAGCAGCCCGACCAATCTCTTATGGTTCGATGGTGAATTCAAATCCTGTAACATTATTGCTCACTTTACTGGCAAAAATGAAAGCTGGCAATGTGTGTTGCCACCTTCCTGTCTGCCCAGAGGACCTTTATTTAATCTCTTTGTGGGCAATCAGTTGAGTGTCCACGCTGTGGGATATGCCATGGGTCGCTGGTAATCCCCTTAACATTCCTCATTATTTACAAGCAACAGGGCCTTAAGTTTTGGCCTCAGGTGCAACGGCGAGTCGGTGAATGTGACCCGATAATCCCTGGCTGATTAAAGGCCATTTTACTGTAAAGCCGGAATTCATAATGGGCTCATAAATGTTTCTGACATCATGGGCACAAAATGGCTTTTCTTTGAGGCAAATTGAACTGGATGATGATGAGTCTTTCATGTGTGGGAATTGCTTGTTTAAGTGTTTAGCATGAGTCAGTATCTCAACTGATTTTTAGCTCAGTGAAAGGTAGAGAGATACAAAACAAAACCAATCATTTTAGCCCATTCTTCCTCTTAACAGTACTTCTGTCAATGACTAAAGTCATGCTCATGGGAGTTTTACTTGCACAAGAATGTTCAGAGGGCAGAACAAAAAATGATTGGTTCAGGAAGATAACCAATGAGATCGCAGAGGAGGCGGGTCTTGGTTCCACCTCTTCTAGTCACTTATTCAATAATATGATTTGTTTTCTCTCTGAATCTAATTTTTTGTTCTGCCCTCAGAACATTTTTTTGTAAGTAAAACTCGTACGAGTTAAAGTTATTGATTACAGTAACTGTACACTGTGAGCGTACGTCCATGCAGATGTGAAAATAGGTTGAGGAGGTTGCTAACATATTACACATAACAACTTCAGCTACTTTGTGGTTCTATTAAAATATCCTCTTTTGTCTGGAAAGTGAAGTCAGTGCCACCATAGATGCCTGTTGCACATCCTGATTGAGTTCAACACATCTGTGGGTCAACAAGGTTTACTTCTGACTTCTTTAGCCAGTCTCAGTCTTCATTGTATGAAATGACCACATTAATCACAACTGGTGTTTTCTGATAAGTTCCAAGGTGCACAGATTTCTGAAGTACCCATTTTAGTGTGTATGCCTTATGTTAAGGGGCATGTCATAGATACAAATCATAGGAACATGCAACAATAATAATAATTATGATAAGAGCAATACCAAGGCTTGAACCAGCAGCCACACATGTACAGAGTCACACACCACCCTCCGCTTGGCTGGAAGCATCAACAGAACAGAAAACAAGGGACCAATGTGGTGATGTCATACAACAAAGACTGTGATTGGTTAAAGAAGTGAAAGGCAAGCCCCTCCCTTGTTGACCCAGTGACACGTTGAACTTAGGAACATCAGGATATCCATTGCCTATTATCACCCTGCTGGAATTTAGCAGCCTAGTTCTTGTGTTTGTTGCAGAGTTGATGAGGGAAAATGAGCCTCAAACTTTCTAATGGGGTTCAGGCTGTTGCATCAGCTGTTTACAGAAACTAAGAATCTCCCTGTAATCAAAGTCACAGTAGCAGTTAGCCACCAATCAAAACCTTGTTTGGTATATTCAATGTACAATACTATCCATCAAAGATGGTTATTACTGCATATAATAAATCTACAAAGATATTATAAATCATACTGCTCTGGAAAAACCATTCAAAGGTACGAAGAGCCACAGTGATAGTTGTTGCATATCTCCAAAAAACAGAAGCAGCTCTCAGTCCCATGTAAAGTATAAAACTCTTTTAATTTTTTTTTCCAAAAAAGAAATGTACCTGACATGGGCACATGGAAGAGTAAGAAAAGCAGTCGGCTGTGCTGTTCCACAGAGTTGTAACCTTCTTTTCTCACAGTATTTGTGTTTGGGTGGTGTACATTTTTCTCTTGTTCACTGGTTCTGTTTTAAACAGAACAGAAGGTCGAACAGATCTGGGAAGCCCGTACTAATGTGCAAACAATACAGTGGTAGGTATTGTGCTTGTAAGCTCCTCGCAGCCATGCAACAAAGTAGCCTTGTTGGGTCATTCAGAAGCTATTTCTAAACAGGCTACAGTTAAAGATGAGAAACTAATCTAGGGACAGATTAAGTGGGAGCCATTACAGCCTCCAACCTCATATTAAAGTCCAAGAAACAAGGAAAGATAATAACTCCAAACGCTTATGGCTTGTTTGCTTCTTTGTTTTTTTTTCTGGTGTTCTTATGAAAATAAAATCTTAAAAAATTTCATCACTGGATTTCAGAAACAAAATGAAAACTTAAACACTCCAATTTTCTGAAAGTGCATCGCTGATGAGACACTAAATTAAATTGTGCTGCTACTGGTTTTGTAATGGACGCTTACAGACTTACGTGCTGTTCAGCTGGATTGTTGCTCGGTGTGTCTGATAGGCTATGCCGTTTATAACAGCAGTTTTGACGACATGGAGTGTCACACAAGTAAACGTAAATTTATGAACAATCAAACAGCATGCATCTGTGCCCCTTTCTGTGTGCCAAGTCTGCATGATAATTGTATTTGTTGGGACTTAATGCAGTTCTACAGGCACTATGATTTCCTCATGCTGTCCAAAAACATACACATACATCAACTTGTGTCTCTCAGTTATCTACAGCGTGTTTGTGTGTCTGTGTGTGTATGTGTGTATGTGTGTGTGTGTGTGTGTGAGAGAGAGAGTATAATGTTTCCACAGTGTGATAAAAACCTGTTATTTTGACATTGTGGGGGCCATTTTTCGGGCTCCACAAGGGGAAACTCAATTTTACAAAGATCTGTGACTGCAATCAAAAAAGTAAAAATTGGTTACTTAAGGGGTTAAGGTTGTCATTGTTGGGACTAGGGTTATGCCCATAGAATGTGGCAATGGGAGATGGATGGTAAACAATACCACTAAGGCTATAAAAGGCCTTTTTTCTGTTCTGCTTTGAAATATTTTTTTTCTACAATTGTAATAAGAAGATAAAACTATAGACTTTAATTAGTTTAGACTTCGTTTTACATTTATTTTAAAGTTAGTTTGTATTTCAATTTATTTTTTAATTATGTCTGGTACAGAATAATAAATAATAAAAAAAGATTCAATACCTAAAGGTTATATAAGCTTTCTATCTGATGTGGAAAGTGGAATATCCAGAAATGAATTTTGCTTCAAACACGAAATATAACAGGCTGTTCGCTTTTTTTCTGGCTTGATTTCAAAAGTCCATTTTACAAATATGATTTCTTTTTGAGTTATTTGAACATAATGCACAACAGTGGTAGTTCTGCTCAACAGGCCTGACGCAAAGTTCAGGAGATCAATGAAGTGCAAATGTATTTGTCTCCGTGCCTGAAATGAAGATGCTGAACCAGATCCAAAAGCCTCTTCTACACGCGGGGCTGTTGTCACATACGAGCACAGTAGAGGGGAGACCTGACAAAAGGCCTTTGTTTCCCGTGACTCCTATGTTACTGTAAGTCAGGCAGCCCCTCATTTTTCCTCAGCAGCTTTAGCCTTTTAGGAGAACATCTGGAAACAATGGCTTTGAGCGTAAGGCCTGCCTATGAATCCTGTGCTTTCTCACAGCTAGAGTGGTCCGGGAGAATGCCAGCAGCATTAGAGATGCCGCGGAAAACATTAAGGTGGCAATTTATCAAGCGAATGCTGGAGAAACTTCCAGGGCTAGAATGGCACCTGATCATAAACGTATGTCTGAGATGGAGGAGGCTCTAGACCCAGCATCCACACTCAGGTTTTAACGTGCCCCCCAACTCTCCACCCCCATCCCCCACATCTTTCCGGCTTGTCTGCTGGTGTTTTAAAGCAGGAACAAGAGACGAGCTACACCATCCTGAGGGCCAAAGGCACCAACGTGACTCTGACGGGCCTGAAACCGGACACCACGTACGCGGTGCAGATACGGGCTCGCACGGCCGCCGGCTACGGCAGCAGCAGTAAGAAGTTCGAGTTCGAAACCAGCCCGGAATGTAAGTCCCTCTCCTTCAAACTTATATAGCGTCTTCTACTACGTAAACCTTCTACAGATTCCCAAGATGTGAAGGTCTATGCATGTATTACAATCTGACTGTAACCATTATCTTATGGGTTCTACTTAAGCTGTTGTCTTAGTCGTTAACGTTTTCAACATTAACAGTTAGATGATGGATTCCTGCTGTTCTCCCATGTACCACACTTGGCTCTGACAGCCTCGATGGACATGTGGAAATATAATGGCTGAGATGTTGTAGCGTGATGTTGTAAAGAGCTTAGAGTCTAACGACTGAAGCAAAAATACATGCTGGAGTTTATTAGGACACTCCCCAGGCACGAGGGCCCCCGGGTGACACAAGGAAAGTGGAGCGCGTGGAGCAGACTGGCCTCCGTTTGCGGCCCTGCGGGCTGCCCGGCCCCCCCGGCCGGCTCGGCCTGACGCCTCTCTCGCTGCCCTCTCCCCCACAGCCTTCTCCATCACCAGTGAGAACAGCCAGCTGATCCTGATCGCCATCTGCTCTGCTGTGGTCATCATCTTCCTGACGGTGGTTGGCTACATCCTTGTTAGCCGGTTAGTGGCCACATGCGCTCTCACACGACACTGACCACAGCCCACTCTGTGCTATGACTCCACGCTTTAAAGCTGCCCCCCCCACCCCCCCAGGTGTTGTTAACTATCACAGTTAATTATTAGATTTACTATTATATTTGTTTATCCTTACAAGATGGACCCAATGAGTAACTTCTGAAGCAGAGACCTTCACAGGTTTGAGTCTATATCCAAAGGATATTTTGAGGCTGATAAGTCATGTTCTGGTTTGTAGTGTATCATTCTGCGTAATTCATAATTAACACTGTTTTGGCAGTTTTTGTGGGCACAGAAAATCAAAGCATTCTGACGAGAAGAGGATGAACTACGGAAACGGTCATTGTAAGCACCACTGTTTGTGCGTTTTGTTGGTCCGTGTGGCTCTAGTTTGAGTTATTATTTAAGTATATATGTATGCTGGGATCCAGGCATCCATGCTGTTCCTGTATCTCAAATAAACAAACTATATATAGAAAACCCAGAATTGGTAACATGTTTCTGTTGCAAGAAATGTCCTAATCATCACAGTTATGTGTCTTTATGTACTAATATTCTTCCTTAAAATTGGAAAGCCTCATCAATTGGCTAGTTAGATGGACATGAAAAAATTCTCCCTTGTACACAGATACATTTTAGTACTCTAAGCCACGTCTGGGAGTTACTGTAGTTGACTCTGTATTGTTTGTTTTCAGTGATACATTTATTAATCGTTTGTGTTCTGGTGTAGGTGTGACTATATGTGATTTGTCATGTATTACATTTCAGTGAGGCTTCCGGGCGTAAGAACCTATGTGGACCCGCACACTTACGAGGACCCCAGTCAGGCCGTCCATGAATTTGCCAAAGAACTGGACACCTCTTGCATTGCCATCGACAAGGTGGTTGGTGCAGGTAGAAGACTTCATATACTGTCCTTAATGTAGACACCAGAAAGCTAAAGCAGAATAGTTGCTGGATGTCAGTCTGTCTGTCGGGGGCAGTGTGGCAGAACCCCCCCCCCACACACACACACACACACACACACACAAAGACTCCCACTTGCCACATCCCTGATGTTTTAAGCAAGGGCCACAGGAACGCATTGTTCTGACAGAGACTGGAGTAAGTAATGCACAGAATAAAACAAAGGGCTATAACTCTCCTCTGAGCAGTTGCTTTAAACCTGTCATACATCACTTATTAGTAATTATTACCCACAAATCAGAATTTCCTGTCAAGTGTGTCTGCTCTTCAGGCTCCTGGCAGCTCTGAGTAGCTCAGTTCCTGGTGAATATAATAAGGCCAATATGCATTAATACACTTGGCAAAATTAAACTCACCTTGCAGCTCGTACAGCTGTGGCCCCGGAAACGCGGGGCTCCTATTCACATAACAGCCTCTTAAAAATCCTCAAGGATGACAGGCTTATTCCTTACGTGTCATCAGCAAAATCACCCAGAGTACCATTTCAGAAATCCGCTTATGATTCCAGAAACTTACCAACTTGCCGTAGGCCTAATAACAAAGCTGTAAACAACAACGACGGTAACAATAAAATAACAACAATATTAATAATAATATCAACAATAAAATGGCAGAAGAGGTAATTTTGGCAAATTGGGGCTCTTACAGTAATAAAAATGTCCCTGTGTTTTAGCATCATATTCACTGAGAGGAACTGTAAAAAAATGGGATAAGCAGCAAGGTCATGTGATCAAACACAAGGAATTGTAGCATCGCAAGAACACACGTCGTCGCTGCTATTTGCAGTTGTGCTGGCAAATTTCTGTATTAAGGCTTTTCAGACATTAGTAGCGCTGGTTCCAAAAAAACACTGTAAGTAGTTACGCATGCGTCCTTGAAGCTGGATGCGATTCTGCCCGCGACGTGGCTGCCATGACATCATATCCAGTATTTTTTTTCCTCATTTGAAATCGGTGCCATTGCTCATTCCGCTGAAGTGCTCGCCCGTGAAAAGGCTGCATGACCTAAAATACTGCAGGGATTGCTCTTTCTGAATCAGAGTATAATAACTGGCAGGATCACTTTCGCTGTATTTGCATGAGAAAACGACACAAGAGAAATAACCTCATGCCTAATATGTCAGGGTTTTAGAATCAATGTCAATTCTGTAGGCATCCAAAATGCGTAAATCTTGTGGTCGATGTTTTAATTCCTCACACACAGCACTGTAATCTCTTTAATGCATCTGCTGAGAAAACGTCTACGCTTTTGACGTTGTTGAAAATGAAGAGCATTGTGTAAATAATGGGGCGTGTTCCTTTATTGCCTTGCAGCCAGAGTGGAGTAGCTCCCTCGGGTTTCGCCTTTTTTAAAGCCCCTGGTCCCTTTCCGCAGGTGAATTCGGTGAGGTGTGCTGCGGGCGCTTGAAGCTGCCCTCCAAGAAGGAGATCTGCGTGGCCATCAAGACGCTGAAGGCGGGCTACACGGAGGAGCAGAGGCGGGACTTCCTGAGCGAGGCCAGCATCATGGGCCAGTTTGACCACCCTAATATCATCCGGCTGGAGGGCGTGGTCACTAAAAGTAAGTGCCCTTCCTCGCCCTGCACTCTCTTCTTTTAAATACCCCCTATCTGAGATTTTGACCGGCAGTCTTGCCTAAAAGTAATTTTTCACTTTAATGCAAACAGCGTTTGCAATAGACCTATTCTCATTTGTGAATGATTCAACACGGAGAAGGAGGAGAGCATACTTTTACAAATAAGTCAGCGCACCCCTCCTGTGTACAGAATGTCTTTCGTTTGGGCCTGGTTTCCTTTAGCTGCCTGCGGTTATTTTCCTGTTGTTTGCTGAGTGCCAGATCTATATGAAAATCACATTTATTAGGTTTAAAAGTTCCAGTGATTTAGTACTGGGTATTAGCAGACAAAATAAATAAATATCATTAAGTTGGCTAATATCTATATTTTTTTATTTATATATAATAACACAATCTGCTTTTTATTAAGACTTGTTAGCCTTTATACAAGAGACACAGCTTCTTTGTCTTCCACTGACAGTTTCACCGACATATTAATATTTATTTTGGTTGTATGTACATGCCTGTGTGTTTTAAGTGTGTGTCTCTTATTGAACTTTGCCTCAACCCTGCCCTGCTCTAAGATAGTTAAATGGCATTCTCTGTTTAGCTTTCCCCGTGTAAAATATGCAGGTGCACATATACTCTTCCCTTTCAGCAATTTACAGCTACCGCCTATTTCAAATGAATATATATACGGAAAAGAATCTTAACGAGTTAAGGCAGCTGAAATTGCTATTAATTCCGGCTTACGTTTGTGGCGGCGCATACGATCTTTAGAAATCAGCAGAAGTAGCCCTGGAACCTGTTGGGAATAAGTCTACGTGCTGCTCCACAATAAAGTATCCTAGAATAATGAGTTTTGATGGTTGTTTAACTACTCTTTCTTATGAGCATTTAATTTAATAGTCCTTTATTGAAGCAGTGCTTTTATCTCGACCAGTAGTCACAAAACTGCATTAGTGTGATCTATGGTTAGGACTTATGATTGTGCTTTAACAAGTATAATTTGCCTCCTTGTAATTGTGTATTTGTAGTTTATTTATATTTTGTAAAGTATTCAATGTTTCGCGAAATGTGTGTAGTTATTCATTTATTTATTGTCGAGAGAAGGGAAATAAATTTTATTTGTTTTTTTTTTTTTGTCTAATAAAACATACACCGTTGCATTACTGAAGTTTGAACGCTGAAGAAATAAACATGAAGTGTGATTATTTGTAACGGCAGCTCGGTTGTCCTCCCAGGATACGGTTTGGGAGGTTGGGGTGGAGGGGGCCGCGCTAACCCGCGCGCGTGTGATGAAAAGCAGCCCCGCTTGCCGTGGGGGTTTTCGTGTGACTCCCGTGGCCTGCACTTTGCGTTGCACATGGACTGAGCCCGAGATAATTCTGAATAATCCTCCGATTTTTCACACTTCATTTGCTCTGCTGCTTTTGGCCAGAGCTCTGCCCAAACATCTCTGGGAGCTGCACGAGCTGCTTGGCGGGGGCACCACCGGCTCGCGAGAGCTGATTATGGGCTTGGGTTTGGGATCAAAGGGTTAAGGCAGTGAGGAGTTCGGGAGTTTACTGTTATTGCTGAACCTGTTAAGGTGGTCTACTGATATAAAGGGGTAGATTCATCAAGGCTTTCGGAGAGGGGGGGTATTATTCCACCCCAGATGATCTTGTGGCATTTAAGGCAACCACAAAAGCGACCAGGGACATAAACCTTGTCAGGACAACAGATAATAGAACCTTTGGGCCAGATTTAACTTAAGGACAGTTTCTCTGAGCGCTGTTAGGCCATTGTGACAGCACATGCCTGGAGTTTCGTGAACTTCTGCGGCTCCATCCGCACCCTCGTCTTAAAAAGGGTGGCTCCCTTTCTGTAATACTTCTCTGTTTCGACTGCCGAGCTGCTTCTGCTGCAGTGTCGCAGAAGAAGCGTAGCTCCAACTTGGCAGCCTTTTTTCTGGGTGTGTCCCAGAAGCGCTGAGTGCTGAGCAGGCAGGGGCCGCAGCCAGCGAGCGGCCCGTGAAAAACGCCGCTCTTAAACTTAGTATCTTTTATAACACCCACAGGTAGGTATCTGGATAGGACACCATAAATCCAGCACAAGTAAAACACTCGTCATTTTAAATGGACTCATTTATATACAAACAGACAGTTACTGTGCTGTAACAATACAGGACTTTTATTCAGCTATTTTAAAGTTTATTACTCTTAACGTCATAAAAATGATATATATACTCTAAAAAGCATTGTTTTTTTTAGCTACTATGCTTTTCGGCTAAAAGAATGAGATGTAAAATATGACCCTGGTTTAATTATAATTCTTTCTCCTCTAATTTCTTGCCTCTGTCCAGTTTGTAGTATCAGCTTGTGTTTTACTATAAATCTGTTATTTTGTATGGATTAAAATTGTTGTTTAATAGCTACCAAAACAGCAGTAAGGTGCAGTCATTAATAACAATGACATAAGAAATACTTAACCTAAACAATCCCGAAATAATTTATATAGAGATGTTGTGTATTGGCTGAAATTTTATGCAGATAATGTTGATGTTTATTATCATCTGTCGATTTATGCCTATATGAGCGAGTAGCACACAAATGTAATATGTATACACAATGAAACCTGCAAACAAACAAAAAAATAGTTCCTTTATTATTTAGCTTTGTGACAACTAAAGTTCATAACCACGAGCCTTCGTCTTCTGATATCATCATGACCTTCGCGGAGAACCTCTGTTCTCATAAGTAAATGATCGATTTTCATTCTGCGTAATACTGGCAGCAGAGACCATGTGTCCAAAAGGAGAAGGATCATTTCCTAAAACATTTAGTTTTCTCTAAGATATGCCATCATCATTTTTAAATCTTCTTAATTAGTTGCGGAAATGTCCATTACGTCCCAGTGACCTGAGCTTCTGGGACAATTAAATGAGGAGACATATAAGAACAATAATATATACATTGTCAAATTGTAAATTCTTCTTTACATGTACCATGCCAGGTAAACCGGTGGTGATAGTGACCGAGTACATGGAGAATGGATCACTGGACAGCTTCCTCCGGGTGAGTACATCTCAGCGGTAGCTCGTGAAGATCGCGCCGTGCGAGATGAGAACGTTTGGAGCGTGCACGCTAACTGAGCCGACACTCCGACATCGCCTCCTCTGTTTCGAGATCACAGGAGTTGTGTTGCTAATGTTAGCCAAAAAAGAGAGATAGCTTGCTCTTTGTTCCTCCTTTGATTCCTTTAATTGTTTTTTTTCTATCTCAATGTGAAACATCAGAAGAATAAATTCCCAGAAATCTCCGGCAGAGTTGCCCGTGTCACAATGCTTGTGATAAGCGCATCCTTTGGTTTTCGAATGTAACCGGATGCAGGTTATTGCTGGAACCGCTCTGGGCCTTAGAGCCCTGGCCGTTCTCCCGCTGCCCCCAGGCCTGGAGGAGCTTAACCCTTTAAAGCCCAAACTGCTGCATCTGGCACTGACCACGCTACCCTGGGACAGATCAGGGAATTCTCTCCCTTAGCTTCCTGATCACAGCACAAGAGGGCTGCTTCTGTAACCGTTGGTATGTGGCACTTTCACTCCAGTTGAAAAGCACAGCTAAGTACTGCTGCAAAGTAATGAAATCAAGCGGTCAGGAAAGGCCTGTCCGGCGGTGGGCCAGCCAACAGC
>JAODKC010000098.1:1168447-1218927 GCA_026777985.1 Mormyrops attenuatus | reverse complement strand
GCCGCGTTAAGCTCGGCCCCCTCCTTTGACCCCCCGCGGCGGGCGCCCCCTGCGGCCGGGGGGGGGGCGGGGGGGGGGGGGGCCAGGCAGGCAGAGCTGTGACAATGCACATGCCCAGGGCTTCAGCGCAGTTTAAATAAAGGAAGGCTAACACGGCGTAAGTGACAGCTTGGCGCAGCTCCCCACCCCTCGCTTGTGCCCGCGGGGGGGGGGGGGGGGGGGGGGGCCCTCAGGCTTGATCCCAGGTGTGCTGTGTGAGGGGGGGTGCAGAAAGTGCATACCAGGTCGCTTTTTTATATGGGGCGTGCCAGGCACACGAGTGTCTCTCCCTCTCATCCCCCACTCCAATGTGAGCCTTATTGTCTCCTGGCCCCCTCTAGTGCTGGGGGTTTCAGTGAACACAAATCCCCCCCCCCCCGAAACATGTTACACTCCTCAGTGAAGCCCCCACGGAGTGCAAAAATGCAGGGTGTCATCCCAGGAATTATTGCGAAATGTAAAAGTGCACAACAGAATATGAAAAGTCAAGAATATCTGTGTATTCATCAGACATTTCTACATTCTCTGCTCAGGGTCCTCTCTGTGCCGTCTTTTGTCTGTAGACACTCTTTGTTGTCAGGATTCAGACCCAGTGCACGTTTCGGTTCATTAGATATTACAAGTCACTGAAAAAACAGGAGCTGCTTATGATTAAAAAGGCAAGTACTCATTGATGCAAGCAGACTTGATGGTGGCTTGACAGTGCTTTTAAAAAGATGGATTTTGAGGCTTGTCATCGCAGATACATTTTTATGTATATATATTTCATGCTGAAGAATAAGCATTATATTAATAAACATCAGAAATATCATATTACAACTCAGGGGAGAGACCATATATATACCCCTTTCAGCAGCCACTCAATATCTGCATTTTTTGGTATTTTATTAACTTTCGAAGTAAAATTAAAACCATCATCTGCATACTGAAAGTATTGGCTATGCATACTTTATCTAAATTGCATTATTTATGTTTTTTATCATTATTATTAGTTTGTGAGGCCGCTTTTTGTATGGAGCTTCAGGCTTTCTAACGGCTCTATAATTGCTGAAGGAATTTAAATTGTGTTTCCTGCTCACAGGGGCAAAATAAACACCATTCAAGGGGTCTGAACCTAGAGCTTTTTAATCATGAAACCTGGAAACAGCCCAGCTCCAATGGCAGCATACAGATGACACAGCCTTGGTCTTATTTCCACAGTTTTTATATCAGAGAAAGAATGGATTGCATATGAAACCATTGCTCTTATATAAAGGGAGGTGCTATAGCTTAGCGCAGATGTGGTTGCAGAGAACAGGACAGTTTAATCTACATTGCTGGTTAATGTCTTCTAGTCTCTCTTCTCTTGATTGCCTGTTCCATCTCAGTCTTACACACTTTCGTGGATCAGTAATGAAAGTATTTAGAACACTGCAAGTGCCCTTGTTTATTTGCCTTGGTATCTTTAGTAGTACATATATGTACAAAGATTACATCAGACAACAGTGTTTCCTTGAATTGGTCACTTAAAGCTGTATTACTCTGTGTTTTTTTTGTTTTGTTTTTTCTTTGAGCAAGTTCCCTTAAACCGAGCTGCTCTAGGTACCGTCTGATCCTGCTTTCTCAAGAAAACTGTTCATGCATGTCGCTTTTAGCATCTGATAAATAAATGCAAGTAGATATGAATAATGTGTGACGATCTTTAAGTTGATCAATGTGTATGGGTCTGTCGCTATGTCTGTTCAATAAAGCCCCTGTTAATGAACGTTTCCACGGCAGAAGCACGACGCCCAGTTCACGGTGATCCAGCTGGTGGGCATGCTGCGCGGCATCGCCTCGGGCATGAAGTACCTCTCCGACATGGGCTACGTCCACCGGGACCTGGCCGCTCGCAACATCCTCGTCAACAGCAACCTGGTGTGCAAGGTGTCCGACTTTGGGCTGTCGCGGGTGCTGGAGGACGACCCGGAGGCCGCCTACACCACCAGGGTGAGCGGGACAGAGCGGATCTTCACCTCCACAGACGGCACCCACATGCTTCTGCGAAAACCACATTTAAACCATGTAACTGAAACGCTCCGGTTTGTCGTAAATGAGGCGTTTCTTTGTTTATGGGCAAATTCAAATGAGCAAATCCTTTGATATTCCCTTTAGCATTTGATTGCAGAGGACTTCAATCAGTCTACATTCTTTCTTGAAAAATGAGTGCTAATTTCAGCCTTTACACTTACCTATTATCGTGCAATGTCAACTAAACTTTGAGATACATACACTCTGTTAGTCCTTGCTTCATTTTAGCAACATTTAGCTTTTCTGAAAACAATTCGTAATAAAAAAGCATAATAAATCTATAATGAGAATTTAATCTAACATGAGTTATATTTGCTACATTTTATACCTTAATATCAAGTCAACTGCAGTGCCTTCTTCACCAACGACATTTTTACGAAGTGGGGGTCAGAACCTCTTAGTTGGTCTCGAGTGGGCCACCTCCTCCTATCCCCCCCGTACCATTAACGCTGAGGGAGCGCGGGCGGTGCGGATGTCGATTCCTACGTTAACTAGCAGTAATCCTGCTGTTTGCCGAGCCTGGGCTGCTTGCCTAAGCTCACGTGGGAAGGGCAGGACACCAGTAAGTTTATTTTTTTGAGGGCCTGTATATTCAGAGTGAGGGAGCCAGCAGTTTGACTTGGCTGGGGAGCCGGTTAGCTTTGGCTGCTGGCCTCTCCCTGTTAGTATGACGACTGGGAGCTGAGTAAGTCCAGCAGCCTTCCAGAGCTCTCCTCCGAGCAGAGTAAATACAGCTTTTCCAGTGGGAAAGTATGGCGAGCAGGTCCAGCCCTGAGCACGCCTTCCAGAGCCAATCTCGTCCGTTCTTTATTGCTTATTAATGTTTCTGCCATTGCATTTTTCTGTATAACGGTGCATTTTTTGCCTAAGTCTAAATATTTGTTCTCCGGCATACCCCATTAAATGTTCTGTGTTCTCATTTCTGGGATCACTCCTACCTTGGAATTGTGGGTAGTTAGCTGGATGGCTTCAGGACGTAGCCAGTTTTACATAAGCAGTCAGAGATGTGGCCAGATTCATGGCAGCAGATGACCTGTAGTCATCAGACGTGTTTATAATAGACTCCCTTCAGGCTTTATAGTTTTGACATATGTAGGTGCGTTTTATATTTCAGCGTATTAAAAGCTTCTTTTCCAGACGATTATAATACATTTGGAATTGAAACATTTTTAATTATTCAAAATAATCTGGCTGCTAGTAAAAAATGAGTCTCCCTTTAAATGATGTGGTGAATGATATTAAAACATATAGTTGTGAAACATCTTTAGCTCATTATTTTTGTGTAACCCTCACGTGCCGAAATCATGGTCTGTTGAGCGATCTTTTGTCTTTTGAGATGACATTCTACAGCCATTGTAAACAAAATGAGCATCGGTATGACTTTCAAGGACCTTAGGGGGCAGTGTCAGGTGTCTTATTTGGCTGGAAAAATCACTAAGTGCGTACCCCTGGCAGTGCAAGGATTTTGACAGTCTGAGAAAAAAGTTAAAGGGAAAAGTAGCTGATGGGATATCGCTGATGTCACTCCGCAGGGTGGCAAAATCCCAATCCGGTGGACAGCGCCAGAAGCTATCACGTATCGGAAGTTCACGTCGGCTAGCGATGTGTGGAGCTACGGCATCGTACTGTGGGAAGTGATGTCCTATGGGGAGAGGCCCTACTGGGAGATGTCCAATCAGGACGTGAGTACATCGCTGTTAACGAGGGGCTCTGCACGACACGCAAGTCAATCTCCAGTCTCATGCAAAGCCAGAGTGAAATGAAAGGACGAACAAATACAATCCGAACATTTTTTAAGCATTACTTAAAAATGTAAAGGAGTTGACTGAAAACTTCGACCTAGTCTTCTGCCAGTCTGCCACTGCTGTCTAGGCCGGCAGTGACTTTCAGTAGTTTTTTTTGCAACATCTGCATTATGACGTATTTTGTCTGAGAGTTCATAGCAGTTTATTTAGTCTGAGGCAGTCAGTCATTGATAAGGCAACGTTGAAAGGCAAAATTAAGAACATGATATTTATTATGTCATTAGTTAATCATTTCAAGTTCTTTTAAACAAAAGAAGAAATTGAATCTTTGGCTCCCAACCAAATCTGCTCTTAGGCTGTTATGTAGGGGAGCGTATTCCATTATAACTGATTTACAATGTTTTATGTTCCTTGGTGTATAGTGAGGGCAGTATAAATTAATAAGATGAGAAAAAGTAACATCAAGAATAGCACTGAATAAGATGCCGATATGTGGTAGCTTAAGGTAACCAATGTCGCTAACCTGACCGCCGGTCACTTGGTGCTTAGGTGATCAAGGCAGTGGAAGAAGGTTTCCGCCTGCCGCCCCCCATGGACTGCCCTGCGGCTCTATACCAGCTGATGCTGGACTCCTGGCAGAAGGACCGAAACAACCGGCCCAAGTTCACCGAGATCGTCAGCTTCCTGGACAAGCTCATTCGCAGCCCCGGCAGCCTGAAAGTCATAGCTAACACCACTTCAAGGTAAACGGTCGCCCGCTCGTCCCGGACAGGGACAAACTCCACGCTCTCTGTCTCCTGCGGCGTCGCTTAGCCCACAACCACCTGCTCAACTCAGGGGGGACGAGCCCTGGATCGCTTTGTTCCCACATCGTAGCGTCACACATTGTGCAATAGCGTCCAATGAGGGGAGGAAATGGTTTCTGGTCCACTGAGACTGATCTGTCCCTCGTTACTATATGCCAACACATTCTCCTCCTAAACAGCTGGCCTCCTTTAATTGGGTTTGACTACCACAGTGACCTATATTCGAGTTTATAACTTAATGCCTTTTTCCCATTGGCAAACAAAGAGATGTTTACATTGACAGTTGCTGGCTTTCTCAGGATTACCTTTCAAACATGAAGAATAAATTTAAACCAGTGTTTTACTGCACCTATTTATCCGTTTGGCTCATATCAGTTTTATATGCTGTACTGTTCTAAACGAAAGACTTTGTGTGTAGTTGAGCGTGTGGCATAGACGTCTGTATTTATTCATATTCCAATAACTATTGATGAAAAGAAACAGAATTGTTATTATGTGCACTGGAGGGGAAGGGAAACAGTCATTAATCAGCTGGCATGCCAGATTTATGAATGAATGAGTCTCCTTCAGGGAGAGTAATATAATTGTATCTAGCATGTGTTTATTATAAGATTGCAAATTGTATTAATTGTAGCAATAGTATGTAGTAGTATATTCTTACTCAGCTACCCAGCTTGATAATCGATAGATATGAAAAACTATTAAACACTTTACGAGTCACAAATAATATAGTATAATGCTATTACTTATGTATTAAGAAGCCACAAACTAAGTCTTAGTTTCAGACTAATCCCACGTTAATTCATCATTAATGAATCGTGATGCATGTTTTATCTCAAGCAGTTACGATATTTGTTACTATATCTGTTAATTCTGTAAACCTTTGTGAACTATTGAAGGAACTACTGAAGGAACAAGTCATGGATAACACAAGTGAAATACTGACCTTATGTTTGTTCATTATTACTGAATCGTGACGCGTCTTACTTCAAGTAGCGACTGTATTTGTTCATGATTTGTTCGTGATTTGTATCTACTTAGTTATTGCTAAGTATTTATGACCCTGTCAAGTAGCGTGTTGCCTAGAAGGACAAAAATTTGCCTAATAGCAGGTTAATTGGGGAAGTTCTAAAAGGTCAAAATTATAATTGGTTAAAATGGATGAATCACAAGTGCTCATTAATTTTTATGTTTGGTTTATTAGAAGCTTTTCTTTGCTGTATTTCCTGCAGCCAGAACAAGTGATGGCAAAATGCAAAAACAATAATAATATTGATGTGCTTCGTATGACACATCTGTAGATGATTCATTTAAAATTTTGCTCAGCGTGAAGATTATTAAAATGTCAAAAAGACACCACCTAAACAGGTTTTGTTCTGTTATGGAATTTAATTCCAGGGTCTAAGTTTTTACTGCAGGAGATTTTATTTCAAGGATTCTGCCTATTGTGCAATATATGAAATATTATACACAGCCCTGCATATTCGTATTTTCCCCTTGTCTGGTGTTCTGCAGATTTGCATATCTGACACTGAATGTTAGCAGATCTTCAGTCATGACCTGAATTATATGAAAGCGAGTGAGAGCTCCCTGATTGCTGCTTGTGGCTCAGCGAGTTTGGATTATATGTCTCTGATCAGAAAGTCCAACGTTCAAATTCTTGCATTGGTAGAGTGATTTCTCTGTTGTGCCCTTGAGCAAGGCCCTTAATCCCAAATAGTTCAGGGACTATCTGACCCTAGTTTCTCAAAAATGTATTGAACATTAGAACGTATGCAAATTAACAGTAACAATCAAAAGTAAACCAGAATTTCTTCTGTTCTCCAAAAAGTCTCTCCTCAGGGGCACCCCAGCCATTCCTTTTTGTTATATATCATCACCAGCTCTCTTACTCAATTAAATAATTCAATGAGGTATTGATCTGCCAATAAAGGTGGTGTAGTGGTTGAGTCTAATGATTCATGGGTGTACTGGACAGTTTCTGCAAATACTTTCAAATACTTTGAAAGGTTTAAGCTGACATACTTTGACAGAAGTAGTTATATTGCTACATCATAATTTTACACCAGCGTTAAAACGTTAAAGCATCATTTATTTTCTTTGATTTGAAGTGTGTGTGTGTGTGTGTGTGTGTGTATGTGTATGTATGTATATATATGTACAGTGGTACCTCAGCATACGTCCTTAATCCGTTCCAGATCCTTGGACTTATACCAAACAGGACGTATAGCAAACAAATTTTTCCCATAAGAAATAAAGGGAAAATTATTAATCTGCTCCCATGAAAAAACATCCTATTGTTATTAACATGTTATACATTGATGGGGTTGTATAAAATAATTTAAACACGGCTTAATACTAAAATACATAAATATAAAAGCAATTAGATTAAATAAATGAAAATTTAACCTTACTTTACCTTGCTGAAAAAACACAAAAAAAAACACAAAATCACGTGAAAATTCACAGTGTTATAGCACAGGTTGTTCACTAGAAAATGGCGCACTGACGCTCGTGGGCAGTCGTGGCTTTGTCTCGAGAGAGGTAAACAAGGGTAGCGCGCGGTGTCGTAAATCATTTTGACCCATACAAGTTGTAGCACGCAAGTCGTACTCCAAACAAAGGTCGTATACCAAGCAAACTTTTTTGCGTCCAAATAGGACGTATACCAAGTTGGACTTATTCCAAAGTGGACGTATACCGAGGTACCACTGTGTGTGTGTGTGTGTGGCGGTATACCGGTTGCTTCATACCGTTTTTTATTATTGTTGGTGGCGCAGCTGGAAACCTTTTCCACTGCTGCACCTCTAAAAAGTTGAAAATAATGAGACACTGGGACTGTCAAAAATCGATTCTCAGATACTAATCGATATATAAAAAATACTCATTTTCACCATTATTGAAACCAACAGTGCGGTTTTTGCCTCATTCGCCACACTTCGCACAGCACCACTACAGTGCAGGCGCGCGTGCACGCACACACTCGCGCAGCCCCTCTCTTCCTCTCAATAGCCGCTGAACGCATTCGCCCTGGTTAACACACACACATGCCAAGTTGGCCGAACATGGCATATGCTGCAGCTGAAGGCACTTTGCAAGCTGCTTTAGCAAAAAAATTTAAAAAAAACACGCAGAAGTGCCGTTTGGAAGTATTTTACAGACGAGCATGGAAAGGCTAATAATGTCGATAAACCTCTATGCAAACAGTGCTACAAAGTTGTGGTGATGAAGTCAAGTAGCACGTCATACATGGCGAAGCATCTTAAAGACTGACATCCCGGTCTTTAGGAGAAATTTCGCGAGGTCAGTAAAGCTCGCGTTCCAACACTGAACTATTACACTTAACAAGAATGTTAACTTGGCTGGCGCACACCTTAACATTAGCCGTTTATCTATAAGCAGTTAGCCAACAAACACGTTAGCCGTATGTTATCACTAAGGTAGCGGATAGGCGCAATGGCTAATAATAAAATAATATAGGGTAATGCTTTACATTAAGTGCACCTTCAAATACATTCATTATGCATTCATAGAACATTCAGTGCACCTTCATAATGCATTCATAGAACATTCATAACATCCTAACATCCCTTAACAGCTTTAATATACATTAACAAACATTACATGATTATACAATTATAATGTTTCTTATTATTATATAATGCTTGTTATTAATATATATTACAGCTGTTAAAGGATGTTATGATGTTATGGTACACATACATGATGTTTATGACTGTTTTATGAATACTTAATACCTTATGGAGGCGTACTGAACGTTTTATGAATGCAGTATAAAAGCATTATGAAGGTACAGTTAATGTAAAGCGTTACCTAATATAGTTCATGTGGGAACAATGCAAAAACGTAAAACAAAAATGTGTCCTGTAAAATCCTGTAAAATGTGGTAAACGGCCAGTCATACTTAAAAAAATATATACCGTCGTATACCGTGAAACCGATATAAGTTTAAAAAATACCGTGATATAAATTTTTGGTCATACCGGCCAGCTCTAGTATACACACACGCATAAACACATATACAGTACTGTGCAAAAGTCTTTGGCATTCAAAGAAAAAGATGCTTAAATGATCTTAACTTTGGTCTAAAACTATGATGCATAAATATCATGTCATTTCCAGTATTTATTTGTTAATACAGTTATGGAACAGCTAATGCTCCAGAATGTAAAAACATTATCCTCAAATGTTTTACCACCTTTACCACCATCAGTGACTGAAACCTGTAACTTTCTGTATGTATTGATCATAGGGGAACTTCGGTCGCTCTCCCTGTGATGGTACTCCATCTAGGATTAGATGCAGTAAAAGCATCCCGAAGCACTATGGCCACCACACATGACCACAGATTTGAGGTTTTGACTTTTTTCAGACATAACAGCGCCTTGTGATGGCTAAGCTGCCGTTTTTCCTCAGTTATCTGTAGAAGATTGTTTCAGAAATCCTCAGGATTATACTGGTGCTTTTTAGCAAACTTGACGGGAGCATTTATGTTCTTCTTACTAAGAAGTCATTTTCAGTTGTATGGTATCCCGTTTCTGGGCGTTGCCTTTGTGGAGTCACATACACCCATCATGGAGACAGAGGCCTGCCGAATTTTGTGTGGATTTTTTGTGACTTCCTGGACAGTTTTAGATCATGAGATATTTCAGCCTGAAGGCTCTGATGGTGCTTTGGTGGAGCGCCAGTGGCTTTGAAACTGGAAGGCTTTGTACATACTTCCAGACTGATAGGCATCAACAACTTTTTTTTTCCCAAAAGTTCTTCAGGAATGTTTTTTGATTGGTGCATGATGTGCCTTATCTGAGTGCTGACAACTTCATACTGCCCATAAGGGCTGAGGTTAGTCAGATTTATATCAGACAGGGCTGCTCCAAATCAGGCCTGGTTATTCACCACAGCATTTAACCAACTGAACTGAATTATCCATTTCTATGTTCTAGCCTAATACTACTCCAGGTTCCCCAGATGCTCTTAATTTTGCGCTTTCTGCTGATTGAGTAGATGACTTATTTGGTTTGTACTATATTTGAAAGCAGTGCATAGCTCTTGCTCCAATACTGTTTATACCTGGACATTCACTGGAAGCATGTAATGTGCTATTTGCCTCATTTTTACATCACCTTGGACAAAATTATCTGCTGAATGAAATAAATGCAACTGTATTTGGGATGAGGGGGATCAACAATAACTTTACCCCTGAATATTGCGTGTTTATCAGCACTTGCACTCAGCTTTTGGAAATTTTTTGCACCTAGCCAAGGATGGGCTTACAAGGCCGAGTTTTATTAATATTTTTTCCACAACAACCACCAGGTTATGATGCATTACAGCATCTGGGCTAAGTGCTGGACATCTTTTGACCTAATATACCAGATTCAGCAAATATGAACATTTCAAAAATTGTTTAGAAAAATATTAGAAATCAGGCAGGAGGTAAATACTATTCACAGTGCTGTAAATACCCAGCCGAGTTAATCAAATGTTTTGCGTTTGCTTTTTCCTGTTGTGAAGAGCTGTTGAAAACATCTCCCCAGTGTGAACAACAGCAACAAGGGTATTAGGAAATTGCGAAGCAGGAATCCGGCACTGTGGCGTATGACTGTTGTAAAATCACATTTTTTATGAAAAGACACCCGGCAGTTTTCTTCAGCAAGGGGCTCCGCCAGATTACTTTCTTGAGATTTCACATTTCCTCTCGGTGGTGCATTTTCTCTATGATGACACTTCCGACGTGATGGAAGACGTAGCACAGTGTTTCTGTGGTGTGGGTGGGCCTTAGGACTGGGAGACGAGCTTGCCGTGGTTGGTAACATAAAGGGGCACAAATAACTTTGTTACTCTGTTACTACTCAAGTACAAATTATGAACTAATGTAGTTCCTGTATGAAACACATGAAGCATCATGATTGATTAATGATGAATGAACATGGGATCAGTATGTAAAGAACACTTAGATACTGGTCAATTAAGGCATAAGTAAGCATGTAATGGCTACATGATTTGTGCCCCCTCAAAGGGTTATGCTTTACTTGAAGGGACATGAATAATGTAGTAGTACACACTCACTTAATGCATCAATTAACCAGTAACTGAGTGTTTAAGTACTGATTCCATATTCATTCAGTAATCAATCATGACAGTTCATGTATTTCATGGGGAAACCTGTATTAGTTCATGATTTGTTCTTGAGTAGTAAATGAGTTAAGTAATTTGTGCCCCCTCAAGTGAAGTCTGTTGTCATCATTATTAACTAAATAGTTAACTGCTAAGTAATATAGTGCCTGAATGGAATACATGAACTGTTATGAATGATTAATGATGAACAAGCATGGATCAATATGTAACTAACACTGAGTTACTGTTTAATTAATGCATTAAGTAAGTGTGTAGTACTACATTATTCCATGTCCCCTCAAGTAAAGTGGGACCAAAGTGTTACCCCTTGATTTGTAAATCAGGTTTATTTCACGTCCAAGCACTGAGACGGGACTCTATGGCTGCATGCCATGAGATCCAGGGGTGACTCTCACTCCCAACTAATGCCCCCCCCCCCAGGCCTCCCAACCTCCTGCTGGACCGGACCAGCGCTGATATCACAACCTTCCACACCATGGGCAGTTGGCTAGAGGGCGTGCGGAAGATGCCTTGCCACGATGCCTTCAGCGGGGTCAGCTACAGCTCCTGTGACACCATGGCCAAGACCTCCGCCCAGTAAGAAGCCCCCTTCTGCAGTATAGCTTAGCACTGTTTCACGATCCAAAAGCTTATTTGCTCCAAACCAGAGCAGTAAGTACCTAAAATATACTAGTCTGAGATGTGTTCGAAACCCCTTTATTTAGGTCGATACAACATAATGCAGTCATCCAGGACTGGCTCAGATTGTTGGCACTCTATAATGAAGATTTCTATAATAGTAACAATGAGTATCTCCTTACCATGAATAGAATTTTCTGGTACTGGTTAATTAAGGTTAATTGCTTAGACAAATTTGGATTAATCTTACCGAAACATTAGTTAGTTAGTTAAAAATATCACGTTTTATGGAGTTTTCATATCTTTTATATTGAGTTGCTTTTGGTTCTTTAGCTTGTTTCATTTGAATCTGTTTTGTTATTCAGCAAATGCTCACTTTACCTCCCAAGCTTGCTAGCTGCTTCCTCCACCCTGTTTATCCTTGTGTTCAGTAGTTTCAGGAGTCCAGTTTTCCCAGCCTGTTAAAGTACAAAGGCTCTGTGAATCAAGTAGAAAAATAAATGACTTGCATGTGTTTATGTGGGCCCAATATTGTGGAAAGCCTTTAGCAGTAATTAGAAGAGGTCAAATGAGACACAAATAAGCAAGGGACAGTTTCCCAGAGACTGTTTTCCAAACTGCAGACATCCATGATCTCTTCTACCACCATGAAAAATGAAATCGGCGTCCATCAAGTTTGTTTTTTGTTTTTTTGTAATGTGGGAGTTCTGTTTTGATGTAAAAAAGTAATGACTGCACTTAACTATGTCTACTTCTGTTCCTAGTCCAGCAACAATATAAAAAGAAGGACTTAAATAAAGCTGCAGTATTGACAGAGTCAGCTGCCTGCACACCAGCTAGCAAATTGAATCCAGCAGCTCCTGTACTTAAGGAACTCGACCGATTCCTGCAAGCTTCAAATAATAACCCCTGAAATCCCCCTTTATCCCGTTGATCGGGGCTTTTGAGTTACACTGAGCCGCGCTTTGCTGGAGGATAACTCACAGCACCGCTCTCTGGGGATCCGACATTCTGCTTAATTGATTTTGACAATTTATTGTGAATGATTTGACGATTCAGAGCCTTGTTCCAGGGGCACCAACTGGGCTAAATGTGGCAAGACCTTAACACAGAAGACATTAACATTTTCTCGCAATTGTTTTTCTTTTTTTGATATAGGTAAATAATTTAAAGCCAGAAGCAGTAATTGTTCTCTCTCTTACCCATGAACCCATTCAGCCTAAAGGACTGTTATAATGTGCTAAGTGGCTAGTGTGTTCAGCTAGCTGATATAAAAGTTCATCTTAACAGCTAAAATCTTATTATAAAACAGACAACAATTTAAGCTATTCTAAATACTGTTTATAGTTACAAATTGCATAAAAAATATGAACAATATGTTGCATAATTGCCTGTGTTTGGAACTCGCTGAATAAACCGGATTCATCTGGCTAACCACCAATATGCTTCTTTTGGATCAAATCATTTTCATCTTTGGACATACAGTATATTGCTTTAGTGTGTATTAGTTTTGTGTGCAGTTAAATGTAAAAACAGATGACACTGGAGTATTGACACATAAAAAAGCAGGCAATTTAGTAACTGGCATGAACTGTGATTGGCTGTAGCAATCAGCATTTTGCTGAAACAGCATGGCTTAGTGGAGGAAGTAGGGGGAAGAATCGCTCTTCTCAGTAGACACCTATTGTCCGTTATCTATATGCTTGACCATCGCCAAGCATCCTCATGCCTCTTAGTGTAAGCTATGAATCAACCAGCACAGTAGACAGAGAGTATGGAAGGCCGGGGCGTGTCGCTGTCAATCTAAAGGTTTACTTTGTCCGTAGAATCTGCCTGAGCGATGTAAGGCCCGCAGCATCATGCCCTGAATGGGAGCCGTCCATGGGAGTTACCACCCTTTAACTCCAAAAGGCCCGACGGTGGGTTCTTGACCACGGCTTGCTGTGTGCCCGTGAGCTCCGAGCGGTCGCCAGAGCCAAAGTCGCACCGAGAGCACAGGAGGGCTGTGCTTCTACTAACATAGGTCTGCTTACACTAATGTGCTGTGTTAATGTCTCTGACCAGAGAAGGCTGAGCCCTGCCGGGCAGCCTGAGTGTCGTACCGTAGCCTTTGCATAACATACTAACTCCGCCCAAATCATTTCTCAAGTTCCTAGACCTCACCTGATATTTAAAGATTTCTGTGGAAAATTCAGTGTCTCTTATTTTAATGGTTTTCATATTTGTGCATGCAATTAATGCATCTACAGGCTAAATTCGTGAAGAAATGTAACAGCTTTAAGTTTATGAATGCTTTTGCTGCATGAAACTAATTTGATGAGTGTCCTGATCACAAGGACCTCAGTTTATGCAGTACTGTTCCACTCACCAGCACTGAAGTGGTTTAACAGCTGTTGGAGATCAGTGTATGTAAAACGTGATGGCATTTCTCCAGGGTGCAATGCATATACAGCAATAATCTACAGTGACGTTAAGGTGCTATTAATTATTTCATTGGACGTCCTCATATTCCCACCACGTTCAGGGATTCAAAGGTTTAAACAATTCTCGTGTAGAATAATTAAACCCTGTTATGATTCTGAAATGGGAGCTTGTACTGAAAATAAACAAATAAATCAAAAATGATGTAGCGTGACAGAAATATGACCACTGCAGTATGGGTTAGCAAGAATGATAACATTTCTTTTTCCTTCCATTTAATTTAACTTTTTTTCATTAAACATTTGTTTTGCATTTAAAACAACAAAATGACATCATGGAACAAGCTTGCTTCAGGAATTTGGGGAACACAATAGATTGTTGGGTAATATCTACATGCACCCTGTTATGAACTTTTGCCAGTATGAGAGTACATTTAAAACACCAGATATTTATTAACAGTGCAGTAACATTTAACCGTTTGGCTAATTAAAGCTGTATTTTGCAGTGATGCCCAGAATGCCTGCTGCTCTCCTGAACCTACTTTAAAAAATGTTTGAGTTTATCTAACAAAATTGTTAGTCATAATTACAAAAAAACATTTTAGTAAGAGTTGTAGTTCTTATTACTTTTCCTGTGACACTTCCGTGTATTGATATGAGAGGATATTTAAGCGCTGAGATGTGGAGGTGCAGTGCTGCACGGGACACGTGTTCTCTATCATAGGATGACACCTCTCTGTTTCACAGGGACTTCTGCGAAGTTGGTATGACGATCACAGAAGCTCAGATGAGTGGCATCAAAACCCTCGAAGCTCACGGCAAGAACGGCCCCTGTTCCCGCGTCAGTCTGTGAAAGGAAAGAAGGTGAAGCGTCGGACTCAAAGGGCGAAAACGAATGACAAACGCAATGATATTTATGCAGATGACGGCTTCGTAGGATACTGTCCCACCACCCAGGGCTTAGGGAAGAGTGATGCCCCTCTCCCCAGTTCCCTAACCCCACCCCCAGACATTCCGGTCACTTGTGTGATGTATTAACAGGAAGAGAGACAGATCTCCATGTCATCAGTGAACGTGCTGCTGGGGGAGGAGGCATGTTGATGATAAGCAGTTGTGACCAGTAAGCAGGAGAAGATATCAGCTAAGGAAACGGCAAACGCTACATGACTGTATCCAGTTATGTCCAAGTGCTTAACACCAAAGCTTTTAATGGACGACGAGGGAGTGTTTAACACCTTTTGAAATGCAGAGTTAAAAAAAGAAAAACAACTCCCTTTGGTGGAAACAGCACCTGGACTCTGAGATAAATTAACTTCAACTAGCAGGTTGGGCCTCTTGCCTCCTTCCCTGGAGACTGGAGACTGTGATACCAGATCGACCTCCATTTCTCTACTGCTCCGTATGGTCGTTTTAGGCCATACAATCCTGGAATGAACTGAAAACAAGGCTTTATAGAACCTGAATAATGAACCTGAAGCTCAAGTTAAAGGAAGAAGCACGTGTGGTTTCTGGCAAAAGGAAAAATTGCATTTTTAGAAGGATGACAATAGACTTTTCTGGCAACTTGCTGATTTGTGTAAATATGTGACTGACTGAGTAGCGTTAGCCCACAAGTCCTCAGTGTCCACATTCAGGGATGTGTGTGGCGGGCAATCGGGTGCACTTATCAAAGATATATTGTTTAGACAATGCAGCATTTTGTTCAGGGATTTGATTATCACAGGTTTCTGTTTCCATGGCATAAACGATTCTTTTAAATAAAAGACCATGTACACTTTTTTTCTACACCTAATTGAGCAACTGCATCTTATCCACATGTTTATACCCGTGTTTTCTAAGTATAGTTCACCTGGGCCACAGTCATACATGTTTGAGGAACTCCAGAGACGATCATATTTCATGCCTCGTAAAAGCAATTGAAGTTCTGTTTATTGGTTTTGGACATGACTTTAGTTTCCATTTAGCATGAATGATTCAATAAACATTGCAATGTTTACTTTTGGTTGTGATTCATCAGGACTGCCACTCTGATTGCTCAGATCAGTGGATCGAGTTCACGAAAGAGCACTTCTGTGATTATCGAGGGATGTTTATGTGAAGCGCAGAAACAAGCAAGCCAATGTGGCTTTTTACTCCGGAGCACCGAGTCATCAAGGTGAAATACGTCTGTTCGATCAGCGCTCAGGAAGCTGGCTTTAAGCTTGACGCCCCTCATCTGCAAATGGAAACCCAGCTGGACCCCCAGAATCAGGCCCGGGGATGCATTTGACCATCTCGTCTGGGGCGGGGGGGGGTCGAGATGGTCCGAAAAGTCATACAGCAGCTGGTTGTGACTGCTGTAGTGTTCCGGATAACGCCTTTTCCCAAATACCAGTAACGCTGCCTGTTCTCACAACAGCTCATTTGTTTCTGTGCTGGCCAAACCATGTCTTGTTTTATAAAGTGAAATATAAGAAAAAAAAAATAAAATTCTTATTTAAAGCCGAAAACTATCCGACTTGTCACTAATCACAGAAATGATAATATTAACACAGACCATTCTGCTTGGTCTCCTTGTTCATTATTAACGATGCTAATGTATTTTTTTGCCTGCTTATCAGGACCTGCTTCGACTAAAACGCATTAAAGTCTAAAATACTGCTTAGCTTCAATATAAATTCTGTGTTTGGCTCACGGGGATGTAACAGACCTTAAAACAACAGCCGTTTACACTGAAAGCGGTCGTGTTGACAGCAGTAGGTGACAGTGTTTAAGGTTTTCCCCCATATGGGAAGGCGCCTCAGGATTCACGCTCTCTGTCCCGAGTGGAGACAGCGGGTGGGAGAGAAGGGGAGGGAGAGGGGGAGGAAGAGTGGGGGGGGGCCTGAGTCAGCTAGGCCATCAGAGAGCATAATGGCATAGAGAGCCATGCTCTGGAGACGCCTCACAGTTACTCTCTTAGCAGCTTTTTCATTTGTGAAGTCGCCGCTGGAAACGATTTTTCAATAATAAAAAAACAAACATAATCGATTCTGGCTCGTTCTCCTTCTCACAACATTCCTTTTTTTAAATGTATTTAGCAGACTCTTTCATGCAATGTGATGTATCCTTTTTTTGTTTTTGAGAAAGCCAGTCCCTGGAGCAGTTGGGGCTAAAGGCCTTGCTCAAAGGCCCAGTGGTGAAATCACTCTGCCGACCACATGGATTTGAACCGGCAACCATTCTGATCGCAGGCACAGTGCTAAGCCACACAGCGCCCCCATTCAACATACAATGCAGTTATTTTACTCAAAACAGCCCAGACAAAACTTTCTCTCTCTGTATAGTGTTTTTGTTTATCTGAATCACAAGTTGAAAAGCAAGAAGAATTAGCATATTATTTATTGTTATCAAATTGAAAACATTTGTGCCATACAACATGCTGATGCATATGTAATCATAACAGAAACTTCTTGTATATAATTAATATGCATGTTTTTCAGAAGAAGCAGGCGTAGCAGCTAACACCACCATCGCAGTATTGTGTTCTTATTTAGTCTGGTCTTTGTGTGGCTTCGGGTGTGCAAATGTAGATAGCTTTTCTACTAATGTCAAATTATTTATAGTAGAACATATATTTTTTATAATAAACATAATGCGAATATTTTTTTCTCCAAGAATGGATGCTCTGAAACTTTGGTTGGTTTTTTGTTTCTGTTATGAATTTCTGTTGAAAATCAGAATTTGCTTGCACAATACAATTTGGTTGATTGTAGCGCTGAAAGAATGTGAGCTTCTGTGAGCTTTTGTATTAAAACTGTACTATACGGTATTTTGCGTAACTGACTTATTTTCTATTACAACATTGATATATTTAAGACACCTTCTGCTTTATCTGTGTTTCATTTATTTTGGGTGAAAAGTCTGTCTTTGCTCTGAAACGATGTACTGTTGGTGTACCGTGGAAAGGGCCGCTGAAAGTTGTGGACTGAGCTCTAAATGACAGGCAGACATCTTCTGCGCACACCCCCCCCCCACCCCCTCCCCCAGGGAATCCCTCTAAGGCTCAGGCCGAGAGACATTCATTATGTCTCCACTTCCATGCTTAATCACTCTGTGAAGGAGACGCATGCTGGTTTGAAGTGCCCAGAAGATGTTACGGAGGAGCTGCATTCTCATATTCCTCATGTCAGACGTGGTTTTTACTTCGTTGGATCCAGGAGCGGCTGCTGTCAATAGGAAATATCTTAGCTGACCAGAGACCCTGCTGCCTATTTTCTATCCCAACATGAACTTGTAGCAGATTTATTTGAGTGGTTTTGTTTCTGCTGCAGAAATGTACGGCATGTAGCACAGCTAGATGTGGCAGATCCATGTTTAGAAATGGCCCTACCTGAATCCTCGGGGAAGGCCAGACGAGCAGAGACAGGCCTATGAAAGGATATGTACAGAGTGTAAAGGGACAGAACGGGAGCCCTGGCGCACGGTGAAGTTTCCCACGGCTTGTCGGCCGTAACGTGCGGCCTGGCTGCTCTGTACCTCCTAAAGCCATGGCGGAGGTGTGCTGTGAAGGCCCCACGCAGAAGCAACAGAAACCCAGAGGAATGCGGTGCAAGCTAATAAAGCTGGTACTTTAACGGCACTGCTTGTCATTTTTAAGGTGTGCCGTCATTCTCTGTCCTCTTGGGTGATCAAAGCTCAACAGAAAGGTTCCCCTGAGGAAAGGGTGGGAGTGGGGGGTGAACACAGTAACCACAATTCATTGTGCAGGAAGGGACAAATATTTCAAAAGTCCCCCTGTCTTTCTAATATGCTGCTTTCTGAGTGTCAGCCTTCTCTCTGATGTTTTCTGAAGTTGTGTGGCCATTGCGCGACTTGTTGGGTCAATATTGTTTTAACAAATTCTCCTCAATGTAGCCCAAAATCATGAGCGCAAAAGGCTTGAAGAAGCATCCCATAAATAATTGAGATGATACCCTAAATGACAGACACTGACTGGGTTAAATTAAGTGCCCCGTAGCACAGACCTGGGCATCACTTTACGGTGGTGTGTATCTCCAGAAGCTGTGGAGAAGCCGTGAAGATGCCACCTCCTGACCCAGACTTGAGTTTTTATTAAATTTTCCACCATCGCCGCCTTTTGCAGAGCAAATTATTAGTATTAGGAAATAGAAGCGAAAACTTGTTTTGTCTTATGGACACAGCTGTTGAAAATGTTTCTTTTAGAAGGACAATGGTCCATCGCAGAGAGATGTAGTTTCACTGCAGTTGTGTAGGTGGTGAAGCTTTAACTTGGCCGAGTGCTGAGTGGAATCCTACAGAGAATTTATGGAAAGTGAAGCAAAAACTGCTTTCCTAAGACATCTTCAAGCAGAGAGATCTTGAATAAATCCGTCAAGAAGAAGCGGCTAATGTTGCATTAAGCTGGCATGCAAAGCTGGGAGATACTTCTCCGGGAAAGGCTGGAAGTAATGCTTCACACAACACTGAGATCAGTGTCGAAATTCTCACGAAACGATTTTTCTCCATACATTTCAATAAATCTAGAAAACTAATTTACACGTCTTTGTAATCCTTTTCATTGATTTACAACCTTCAGCTTATAAATGGGCGATATGATTTTGGAAAATAGAAGTAGCATGAAGGCATCTGTAAGCCTGTATCACATTACAGGTGAAAATTGAACAAAACGTACTGTGCCATGACAAACCTTCCAGAGAGATGATGAAAAAAATCCTACATAATTTCCCTATTAAATGCACACCTGCGCTATTTGCTTCACTCGTATGTCACTTTGGACAAAAGCGTCTGCCAAATAAATAAATGTAAAACGTCAATAGCTGGGAATATTCTGTTTTTGATGAATAATTTTGTTAAAGTGCATTAGGTATTAAATTACACTAATACGTATTCCCAAGGAGAGACGATTAGCTGATTGAATAACAATGACGACCGCTTGTCTTACATGACTGTTGGGGGGCATTAGGACATCCACATGACTGTCACGGCGTCGCAGTTCCCTGACATGCGGGTCGGGACCTGTCCCCCCCCAGCCCAGAGGCTCTTTCACGCTCACATCCCTTTCCCATGGAATCCCTTTGCCTCGACTCACTCATCAATCATTCTCAGGATCTGCGACGCTGGGGGTCAATGTGACTCACTAAACACAAGTCTCACAACAAATATGCACTTCAGCGTATGTGCGGAGGACACAAGCAGCTGTCTGAGGTGGTCAGCAGTGTTCAGCTTCCCTGCTTTATCTCACCTCCGGGGTGGAAATGTTCTGGTCACAATAGCTGTCTTGTTAGGTTACATATGTGTGAAACCTGTTGGACAGGATCAATTGGCAATATTTTACCAAAACTTACATAAAACCCTTAACGTGGGGAATAAATCCAGTTTGTAATGTGGTGGTTAGTGTCCTAAACTTCAATAGTGTGTAATGAGCATTATCGGGATAAACCATGGATCTTTCCAGAACATTGCCCCTGTTGATAAGAAGGCTCTCCCTCGTGTTTCATGACAATCCAGACTTTTTTACAACCCCCCCACCCTCTTAGTCAGGTTACATTTACAATGATGGATGGTCCGGAAGAACAGCTTCAAGTGGAAGACTCAAGATCACAGCGACTGTTTTGAAACAATCTGACGTGCCAGAGGAACAATCGAGCATCCAGAGCTGGTGCCGAGCTGCATTCCACACTTCCACTCTGCTCTGCTAGACTCATTTACAAGGGGATTGTTTGAGCTTGTGGTACGGCATGGACTCATTAGTGAGAAACCCTATGCGAAATCACAACAGTACTTCATGCTGATGGTATTCCAACGTGGCAGATATTACTCTGGCACAAGAACTGTTTACCTTCAGAGTTTGCATTATTTTATTTTTTTTTTGCTCTGAGTGGCCACTTTTGACACAGCTGCGCAAGTGCTCAACCACCGCTTTCACACCGGAGGTCCATTTTAGATAAAAGACAAGTGAAAGCCTGCCATGTGATGTAAGGGATCTGAGCAACAGCTCTGGGGGTAGCGTCCGTGCCATCGGATGACTGTGGAATTACATTAGCATCCCTTGGGCTTCAGGGGGTGGGGTCCGCAAAACCGCCCTGTGTCTCATCCATGGCTCTGCCCCCATTAACAACTGGGTTTTTTAAAGGTACAATTTATATTGTGTTGTCCCAGATCTAAAACACATGGGCGAGTCTGTGCTGAAGATTTACTGACGCCTGTAATGTCCTCTTGTTTGCCTTCCACCCCACCGTTGCGGAGCAGATGCTTGTGGGAAAAGTGCACTGTTTCCTCAGCTGACCGTTGTTGTGATGATTTGTGGGAGACACCCAGACAATGCTGCCATCTCTGCAGTGTGTGTCCTGATTGGCGGCCCAGTCGTTTGTCGTCCTAAGCCTCAATAGCTAAAAATGGAAACCAGATCACAAGGAGGACGCTTGGCAGCTGGTCGGGCTTTCAACAGGAAATTAAGCTCCAGCTAATTAATCAGAGCCACGTTGCGTATTTATTAAATGAGTCGCAGGTTTGACAGTTACAGCGTATTTTTACCTTGTCACTTAGCGGGGGGAGTCCCAGTCTGGCTCACACGGCAGGGAGAGTTTAGACAATGTGACTGCAGCACTATAAAGCCGTGTCTTGTTTTAGCGGCAGGAGTTTCAGTGCCCTAGAAATATCTGGAGGTCAGGGGTAAGAAGCTGATGGGGCTCCCCAGGATCTACACCGGAAAGCAGACAAAGACCCCACAGAAATGGCTGTGGGCGGCATGCTGGGAAGGGAGGCCGCGAAACAGGCGTAAAGGGGACAAGGGGAACCTGCCATAACTCACATGCTAAACAACATGGACCATGGGGTGCCACGGGACCCCAGACAAAGCCATCCCAGCATCCTCAGCGCTTGGTCACATGGGCCAATTCGGCGCGCTCAGCTTCACACATGTTTTAATTTGTTCCAAATCCAAATGTTGTAATACTCAAAGAGCTGGTAGCTCAACAGCCTCCCTCCCGTCCCTCTTGAGTTGCTGAGACGTCCTGTCTTCCCTCAGCATTATTTTGCCTATGAAACGCAGCCCACCCAAAGCACAGCTGCTCTTTCAGATCTACTTCCTTTTCAGCCAGCTAACAAGTAACAATTATAAAAGGTACTCGTCAAAAACAGCTGGCAGCTCTGCTTTTTCCTTCCATACTGTTTTGGTGTTAGGAGAAGCTCCTAAATCTTATAAACTGACTTCTTTTCAGGGGACAGCAGTTCATGACAGAAGGCAAACCAATAAACTTTGCAGGTAACTTGACAAACGGCTGCCACACACCAGTGGTGAGGGGACTCACTGTCCCAGGGTTTGCAAACGAACACACTAGGCTCCTCACACACATGACGAAGTGCCGTCAGATTTCAGACTCGTGAGAAGGAGGTCCATTCTTAAGCGAAAGTCCCCGAAGTGAGGAAGAGCAGAATATAGAGCAACGTTTCCCCTCCAGGCTTCACTGGTCATCCACACCAAGGCAAAGATATTTATCTCACCATTTGCTTTGCCTGACGTCCCTAGTGGCCAACATTTGGATTCTGGCAAGAGTCCCCTGATTAATGATGCTGATTGTCAAACACTTTTAGCAGCTGTCAGATCATTGCTCATTTCAGAGGAACAGCGCGTTCCATACAGGGGCTTTTAACACGCTGGCTTTGCCTCTCAGTTTGTGTGGACTGTATTTGCAGAATGAACTTATCAGGTTGCCGTTAGAGCATAACGGAGGAGCTTAAAATTCCAGCATGTTTCTTTCCCCAGTTTTATGAATCACTTTTATCTCTCGACTCTGCAGCTGAGTTACAGTCTAAAGAATTTGTAAACATTGTTTAAGGAATTTTTAAAATTCTGACGCAAATGCCTTGGCATGCTAGAAGAATAATTTTTCTTCTTTATCAATCTAATTGTTTTGTGAACTTTAAAGTATTGCAGTGCACAGGCCCTCTGTCAGACAGGCAGAAAAATGCTGATATAAATACCAGCTTGAGGTTTTACTGGGTAATTTGGAACATCGGTCTAGTTGTATTCCTGCTAATATTTTACCTCTAATCTTCCTTTTGCTTTCAGAAGAAGGTTCTTTTTGAAACTCCATGTTACTCCTTCAAGGGGCTCCTGACTGAAACACCGTGCCTCTGTTTGTCCTCCACTTCCTTACCTGCACTGTCCAACACTGCGGTACACAGACTGATGTGCGGTTGTCTCTAGTAAAAAGTGCTCATTTTTCTCCTGACCTGCTGTAACTGCTGCTACTGGAAACACTCGCTGAAAAACTATAGTTCCCTGTTTCCAACCACCCTCAGTGCTGGTGTAGGCGTAGGACTGTATCTGCTTGGCAGGTTATTGTGGTGTTCAACATACTGCGTTGGAAATGTTTTTCTCAACAGAGGAACTCATGTTATTTGGCGTCGATTCACTGCATCTTCCATTCAGGAATAAGTACTCTACAAGATACATCTCTGTCCTTTGAACTTTGCATCTTCGGAAAGTATGCAAAGACCATCTGTGAACACTCCAGCGCTTAAAAATTTTATCATCATTTAAGTGAAAATGGAAAGACATGGTGTTAATTTTTTTATAATTCCGTTGCAGTTGTGCTGAGCTGTGTTCGTGTTCTTTGTTGTTGTGCCTTTTTGTTTTTGTATATTGTGCATTATTTTTCTAATGCCCTGCAATGTAACTGATAAATTCTGAACACCTAAATAAGACATTTTCTGAAATCCACCATGAGAAATATTATGCCAAGTGGTCCTCTGTGCCTATGTGTCAGTCCTGGGGGGGGGCTGGTGGCATGCGGCTGATATGCCGGCTGCGCAGGGCTCCCGTTCGCAGCCCTCCGGCGGGGGCTCTCTCGCCGACAGCTGGCAGACTCCTGACAGCACACAGATGAGAGGGGAATGGGCGGCTGGTGTGAGCGATCCCACTCGGGGGTGTCAGAGCTGCCTAACAGCGCAGACTCTGCATAATCAGGACCCGCTGCCGCTGCTGGGACCCTCGGCTGTTAATTCATTAGACACAGCAGTTGGGGGGGGGGGGGAACCACAGAGTAACGGGGAGGCATGCGCACTAGAACATTCTTCAGGGTCTGTCACGCAAGGCACCATCAATCACACACCACACACACACACAGCCGTCTCTCAGGAATTCGATTTGGAATGACAACGCTGAGCGCATTCCCTCTCCCTATGATGTATATTTAGGTGGCTTGGTGCATTCATCAGAAAGTTTAGCGAGGTAGGCATCCCCATCGCCCCCACTTACCGTCACACCAAAGGGCGCTGAGGAGTATCATTTCGAAGGGATCAGTAAAATCTTCCTGATTCCAGGAAGAAACAGTCTTTTCTGAAAAAATACCTCAATAATATTAACATAGTAGTGTTTCAATAAACCAGTACCAGTATCGAGTACACAAGTACTTCCCCACTTACTGTCACACCGAAGGGCGCGGAGAGGTACCATTTTGAAAGGATTTGTAAAACTGATTCCAGGAAGAAACTGTCTTTTCTGAAAAAATACCGCAGTGATATAAATCATGAATAAAATTATGTTATTGAGCAATGTCCAAGACTCTCATTCTTTTGCCTTTTATTATCTCCAGCTATATTTAAGGATTGTGTATGTATATTCTAATGATGTTTTCTGAAAATGAAGTAGTATTTCTTACATCGTAATACACCATGCATGTATTTGACCTGACTTTTTACTGGAAACGTGACAGCAGTATTACTGTAATTTAATCTCAAACGGTAGCTTCTTCATTAATCTTACTACTAAACGGTATTAACTAACTGATAGGAGCTTATTAGCCTGTTTAGCTTGTTCATAAATGCCCCGCCAGCCCAGCCCTTCTGCACTGCCTGTAAACCCTTTCAGGGAAGGAACCTTCCATTTGTGCCATTTGAGATGCGTAATGTGACCCCCGTGGGGCCTGGCGTCGCATTTCAAACCCTGTCCCTGCGAGAGCTGCTCCAGTGCAGCCGTGCTGCTGCAGCCCATTACCACCTTGCCGTCTGTGACTCACACCACCGACTTTGTTCCACAGCCACACACCGTCCCCCAGCGCATACAGCAGAGCCGCGTTAGCGACGGGAAAGGCTCGCGTAAACATCGTTTGTCATTGCGGTCTCTCTTCCGCCTAATCCAAAACAAGCGGAGTGACTTTATAACAGCCCGGAATCATGGGGAATTCTCTTGATGTGTCGGTCTGGAAATCCTTCACAGCAGTCGGAAAAAAAAGCAGGCTTTCCTTTGTGCTTTCGGCTGCTCTTTTGGGTGCTTTTCGAGAGAACTACATGAATTGCATTAAATTACTGATTTCTGCCCACAGGCATCTTTCAAGTAGTGTGGGCTTTGAGTGGGCTTTCAGAAACACTGAGATTCTGTCATCTGTATATAATGAATAAAACTGTCCAAATGACTTCATATTTAGTAGTTATTGACCACTAGAGGTAGACATGGCAAATTCTCAATTTTTAAAACACCATTACAATGGTACCATGTAAAAAAGTGGGAACAATTTATGACAATGTTTTAAATATTAATATAACCATGATATCGAATATTAAGTCTTAAATGTCATTGCTCTATATTGTATAGATTGTCTAGTCATAAATGTCCTTTGTTGTTTTCAAAAGATATGTCCATAATTTAATCAGCTCTCAAACGTGCAGCTGTCTTTATAAATAAACAAGAGCCGAATAAATGAGCTCACAGGTGCACAAATGCATTAATATCAATGTACTTTCATAGCTCCCTTCCTCTTCCCTCAAGCCTCAGATCTTCACAGTAATCAGAGAGGAGGAGTCTAAGTGGAGTTTCGGGAATGGCTCACCGCAGCTAGAATTTCCCAGAGTTGCGCATCTATCTGCAGGAAGCCGCTGTGCTTCCGAGCCTCAGCATGGCCAGGGGACATCCAAGGAGCCCCAATGTCCGCAAGAACCAGGGTCCCAGATGTGGACATATCCCCAGGCTCCATGACACAAATTAGCAAAATTGGGTAAAAGTCAAGTGCCCGCACCAGGTCAGTGCGACTCAGATCGCCATAGCCGGCTGAGACCGGGGTAAACAGCAAAGAGGACAGCATGGGAAGGGGTCAGCTTGATTTTGGCATCCCACCCCCCACTGTCACCCCCACAAGAAGGGTTCCCAGTGCCCAGGCTCCATTTGCGTTGATGGATTCCTAAATCGATTCAGGATGACACAAAGATACAGATCATTAGCAGCATGGCATTCGTCGGCCATCCAGCGCTGCCTCTGTTTCTCGCGGCTAAGCACTGATGTGGAGCGATCAGCGCAGTATAAACATCATGTAATGGGCTTGCATGCTAGCAGCCGAACACAAGACCGGGCAATTTGGTAAATGGCTTCCATTAGCAGACACCCTTGATCCTGCCTTCCTGTGCTTAATTTGCTGCCACACAGGACTCCAGGGTGGAAATCACACGGCTTTTGGTCAAGAAAGGCCAGAGCCCGGTGAATTACAGGGCAGGAAGCTCGAAGTGGGCAGAGTCTGGTCAAGTTTCGGGAAGTCCTAGTGTGACGTACTTTGGTGCATTTCTTGGTGGATGTTTCCGAATCAGAGACAGATGCCCAACATCTCAGGCCACATTCATCAGGTGACAAAGACTGGTATGGTGAATATCCTCCTCATTTCACACTAAATATTCCTTTTTGACAGTATTTGCATGCGGTGCTACCCAGTGTTATCATTTATCACCTTAATTAACTTTGATACACAATTCTATCTCGTATGAAAGAATATACAAAACCAATAGCGATCAGAACTTTTCCCTGACCACCGTGTTGTACTGCACCTATGGGTGATATAAGCATTCGTAAGGCTGGAAAATGAACCACAGCCAGAGTCTTCAGAGGACGAACACTTTGGGCCCTATTTTAACGAACTAAAGCCCACAGTCTGAAGAACACAGCACAACGTGTTTTAAGGGGCGTGGCCAACCCACTTTTGTTAGTTTAACTGCAGAAAGATAGTTACAGTAACAGGCGCATGGTCCAAAAAGGTTGTATTAAGTTTCGTAATTTGTCATTGGTGTGTTTGATGCGTAACATGCTATAAACCAATCAGACTGTCGTCCAATATTCCCTTTAAGAGTCAGGTGTATGTGCAACTTGGCTGATTGCTATTATAATGCCGTATTTGCCAGGTAGTGCAGAAGAACGCTTCTCAGTAGAGGAAACAAATCTGCTCATGCACAGAGAGAAAGCATGCAAGTAGACCAACAGCAAGATTCCACCAAAGGTCTGTGAGCTTCATAATTAATAATAACAATGACAGTAGTCCCCCTGTATCCGTGAGAGATACATTCCAAGACATATCACAGATAGCCAAAACCGTGAGTAATAGCAAACCATCTGTGGACCACATACATAATGTGATTTTCATGTACATCCATGTGGTATATAGTACATTGTACATTATAATACTGCACTGTACTCTCTCGAGTGAAAGGGATTCTGATCTTTTAGCCTAATTCTCAAAAGAGCAATGAAAAAATATCATGTATCAAGGGATGATGGGGAAATGAAAATCATGCTTTTTATATCCCACAAAGGATGAAGGACAATGGAAAAACATAGGCTGCTATTACACATTTTACAATGAAAAATATTGTATCATGTACCTGTTGTGACGTTTAGCAGCAGGAGAAGGACGACCTGAATGCAGGCTGTGGTTGGGTAAACCCCTCGCAGGGATGTTTATTAAAGGGAACAGCCACACCCAAAGAGAAACACAGGGGTCATGCAGATGGAGCGGGCTGGACGTGACACCTGTACATAACCTGTAATGAGAAAAATATCTGTTTAAAAGATCTTAGCCAATTGTGGGTACTCACCAGCTTACAGCTCATACTTGCTTGGCAAACAGTTTGAAACTTATGAATCATTTCTGGAATTCCTAAACTTTTTTTTTTAACTGAAACTGCAGATATGGGGGTCCCACTATAATAATTAGCCAACTTCAGTCGTCATTACTGCGATTAGCTAATTATGATGAATATAATGACTAACCATTACGATATATTTCTTAAAAAAAAATTTGATGTACACGTTAATGATTTTTCACATCAAATATTCAAATTTTTCACTATTTATCTTTTGCACTGTTTGTGCATTGCTACGCGTCCCAGTGTGTGTATCAAGCAGTGTATGAGATCTGTGCATGTGCCAGTGTAGTCACATGTTGATAACGTGCCCTTAAAATAACAGTGAAATACCAAGCCATTGACTTCAGAAAAGGTTTTCGTCAATATTTGTTAATAGCGCTTTCTGCTGCCTTTAGATAGTAATATGACAACAATGCACCGGAATCCGCCTCATTTTAAGATCAACACGCCCACAGATGGCTGCAGGTATATTTGTTATTTAAACGGACGAGGGCGCTGGATGGGAAAATGAAAGCCACGTCTGGCTGATGCTAGCAAAGACACTTGTGTCATGCCTGGCGCCACTTTGCACCGAGTCTAAAATGAATTGCAGCATATTTCTGCTGCTGAAATAATAACTACGTTCTTTTAGCAAAAACAGGCTTAGGTTAAGGACATCCGAGTTCCTCTCGAAAAACAATGTTTTGAGGATAACCCTTTCGAAGGATCGTGTGCGTGTGTGTGCGCGTGCTTATGTGCGTGTGTGTGTGTGTGTGTGTGTGTGCATTTTTTTATTTTATTTTCTCTTTCCAAAGCTGAAAATATAGCATATTCAAGAAGTAGCTTTGAGATGCAGAACGAAAAATCTTCCAGAGCAAAGTTCAGCCATCCCATAAAAATCAAATGGCATTCGGAGGCAGACATAGTTACATAGTTGCCCACATCAAATAATATTACTAGCCAGCTTATGTTTGGCTTACAAGTCCTGCCCTTTAAAGACCTGAGTTCAGGTGAAGCATCCAGGCTTCTTTAGAAGAAGAAAATACAGAAAACAATGATCACCCATTAAACCAACCACTGTAACCCCAGCTAGGGCATTTTTTCATTTTAGTACCATCCTTTCCCAATGATAAATATGATAAACACCTCCACCCCCACCACACTGAGTGAAAAAAGAAAAGCAGTTTTGCAGCCTGTAATCAGATACAGCTTTTCTGCTTATATGCGAGTGTTAAGTGTGGGCTGAGCTGGTAATGGATCTCCATCATATTTAGGTCACCTGGGGAGAGAGGCAGTTCAATAAGCGTTAACTCTGTATTTTCAAATGAGAGAAATAATTGGTCTCAAATCAGATTAGCATGGTGGAAGGGCGCACAGAAAAAAGCTGAAAATGCATTTAAATACTTGACCTTTGATAAGCAGGTTATTTTAAAAAGGAAAATTATATTTTTAACCAATATACAGTATAAATTGTGCTTTTTTACAGAAAGACTTCAGCGGGCAATCTACAGGCTGATACTGAGGGATAATGTGGGAAATGGATTGAAGGAATATATTTAATAAAGCCAAAAAAATCGTATTAGACAGAGACACATCTTGTGAGAAATGGTGTTCCTCGCCCATTGAATGAACTGGCACATTCTGCATATCGGCGTCTCCGGTGCCCCAGTTAAATAACAGTAAATATGTAAAATGGGCAGCCAAGCAGTTTAATAACCTCCAAATGCATAAAAGTGAAATATGACCAGTATTACAATAATCCCGTGGTTTATCCAACACCTCTTTTCAGTTTACATCTCAATAGATGCATTGAATATGATACATGAGAACATTGAAAGTGAAAGTGAAAAGGGTGAAATGACATTACAAAGGGCCTTCATCACTATCCAGCCCCCACAGAATGTGAAAGATCTTCTAAAGCCAGAAGTTACAGCTTCAAAATCACATAGAAGCTGAAGAATAAGGACATAACACTGAAAATGATTAAAAACAACGGCATACAGGTGGAACCACAAAGAACAACCATATGCATGCACACCAGGGTAGGGTATTGGCTCAGTAGACAGCACTGTTGCTTATCCTAGTTGTGGGCTGGAGTCCCACCTCCTCTCTATGTGTGTATTTTGTACACATTCTTATGGTGTTGGGTGGCTCTATGGCCAGTGAACTGGTTTCTTCCTGCAGTCCAAAAGCAGTTAGGTGAACTGGCTTCTAAAAATTGTATGTGCTCTGCAACGGACTGGCATCCCCTGAAGGGTATACCCCTGCCTTATGCCCTGTGCTGCCTTGGATAGGTTCCAGAACCCCCAAGATACTATCCAGGATAAGCAGTTGGGAGATGGATGCATTTACATACATTTCAAATTAAACTATTTTATGTAAGCACTATAGAAAAGCAATTACTATAAATGCACACCTATTCACACTTTCATCTCAGGAAGTTCTGTATAACGTCTGACAGTAGCTTTGGTTATATCCCTTCAAACAACAAACTGTATATTCACAAATGTGTTTAAAGAGGTGCAAGAATCATAAATAAGGGTATATCTGAAAAGGACAAAGGACACAGGCGCTCTGGGAGCGTAATTCTTCCAAGCCCTTCTCAAATGAGGGTCTGATTTCTGTATTAAAAAATGTCAGCTGATCAATTACCAGAAGGCTAACAATGAAGCATCAAATCAAAAAGGTGGTTTGGCTTTCCAAGCCATGTTTATCCCTAAGTAAAAAGCAATAAAAAGAAATGATGGATGAATGGATGGATGGATGGACGGACGGACGGACGGACAAGCCGACAAAAACAGGCCTGGTCTCACGGGAGTTGGAGCAGATCCATCCCTGGAATTTCTTTGCTGTGTCATCATATCTTCCAAAAAAGTGCTGAACCCAATTGATGAAGGAATAGTATCATAGAAACACATTATAAACATTCACAATTTGCATGCAACAAATACTTTCCAGCAATAGTTACCTATCAAGAAAGGATACACCAATGGAATACAGCGATAAAACATCACACTTCAAGATAGCAATATAGGAAGGCAATTTGCTGATGATGATCCTGGGTGGAAAAGGATTCAAAAAAGCTAAAATGATTTACCTTCACTACTTCAATGTTTATTAAGTGTGATTATTTTCTAAATACATGTAATTATATTTTGGGCCCTGTGAGCCTGATCAGGATGAACAGTTAGAACATGGATTGATGGATCAACCGATACTTGCATTAATTCATCAGCATTAATCTAAAATGTTTCTCATTGTATAAGACTAAAACAGCCTTTATATATGTATGTCTTATATCTTTGTGATCAAACAGTTGTGCAAAGTAGTTGTGCTTGTGTATGTAAATAGTTTGATACATCATTAAAGCACCCCCCCCCCCAATACATTTCTGGAAAATATATGCATATTAAAGAGAAATGGAAATAATTAAGCTGAGGCTGGTGGTGTGGGTGTCTATTAGGCGAATTGAACAGCACATCTGAGTAGCTCATCTCTGTGGCATCCCAGATTGACATCTCTCATCTATGGGCTGAGTGAAAGGTTTTCTGACACTGGATTCAAAGGTTATTTGGGTGAAAAGTGATTCTCTGCGCAGCACGAGTCCTTCTGGTAACCCTGTTCCACTGGACAGGAAGTCATTATTTTTATAGTGAGAATTCAAGAAATTAAAATGTACACATGAATGAAAAACTCGATTTAGAAACCGAAATGAAAAATGCGACCTTTTCTAGGTGTTTATACAGATATTGATAAAAATGTTATTATTTTCATTACATTGTCTATCAGCCTGCCCACAATACAGGGAAGTTTAGAAAAAAAATCCATTTATTCCAATTCACGCATGAAGTCATTCAGAACCTTTAGGAATCCTTTGAAGGCACTGATATTAACACCCACTGCAGTCTGACACACTAGAGTTCCTTTGACCAAATGAAAAAGGAGAAAAGCTGTCAAAAAAAATTATCTTTAAATCAATGGGGAATGAGAGTGGAAATATTGCATTGGACCATCCCAGAACAGAGATGCATTCCATGTGGATTAGATGTTTTTGGGCGAGCATGTCAGAGTGCGAGTGGAGACTCTGTGCTGCTTTTCGAATTTTTTTATGAAATTTTGGGCAGGCGTCTGCATGTGTTTTCTTTTCAGGAATTGCACAACAGAGAATTAAATGTTCACAGCGATGGCAAAACTGACAAAAAAGAATGAAGGGCATAGTGCTGTTCCCCATGGTAAAGACGCTATTTTCTCCCTTTCAGCCTGGGACATGATATTCCTCAATCGATTAACACTTCAGCAGGTGAGGCAAAATGTGTGTGTGTGTGTGTTGGGGGGTTATGTATATATTATGTTGTGGAGACCAAATGTCCCCACAATGTAATAAAAACCTGCTATTCTGACATTGTGGGGACATTTTTTTTAGTTCCCAAAAGGGAAAACTCAATTTAATAAAAATCTGTGACAGCAATTAAAAAACTAAAAATGCCAAAGGTCTTGTATTTTGTTTGGTTACTTATGGTTAAGTTTAGGGCCGGGTTGGGGTAAAGGGTGTCATTGTTGGGATTAGGGTTATGCCCATAGAAATGAATGGAGAGTCCCCACAAAGGTATGGATACAAACGTGTGTGTGTCTGTGTGTGTCTGTGTGTGTGTGAGTCTGTTCATTTTCACTCATGTCTGTGCCATGGTATATCCAAACTTATAAATAGCATTTAGCAGAGAATTTGAGGAATCATTTAGCAAATACAGAAATTAGCTTCACCCAATTGATCCTTTTAAGAAACATCTATTAACATCAGTAAGCATCCTGTCCTGCCTCCAGGTTGGATGCCACTTCTGGGGGGTCTCGCATCCTGATAGAATGAGCAGTTCTAATGACTGATCACCTGCTTCCCTGCTCATAGTGACATTTACATGGTGTTCTGGAGTCTCATAGCGCCCAATTCACGTGGCCAACTGCCTGGCGATTCGACATCCCCTGTGGCTGACTGCAGATTCCACGCAGACTGCCCCATAGTTTACTTTCACCCTGAGTGAGCGGAGACTGCTAGAGTCCAGATGTCCTCTGATAGAGTGTGACGGAGACGGTTAAGAGGTAGCAGTGGACAGAGGCAGGACGATGAAGGCTGGTCGTGTCCCAGACACCTCTGAGGATCAACCCATTACCCATGTTTTAGCATAGCACTACAGTTTACATATTCCTGTAATTTACTAACACTGACTCAAACCTTTCAAATAAATGGGATCTCAATGGTACCATATTCATTATAAGACAATAATCACTGGTGTTATATATATATATATATATATATATATATATATACACACACACACACACACTCACACACACACACATAGTGGGCAAAACAGGGGATATGGCCTTAAATTAAATATGTGAAAGCAGAGGCTGTTAGATTAAGGGGTCAGAATAATGTTGTATATACTAATGACATTTTATTTAAAAAGAGCAGCAGGGACTATCTGATGAGAGATTTATTAATACTCCAAAATTATCAGCAGGAAAAAGAGTGCGATAAAGACTATAAACAACTACATTCCCAGTATAAAATTGCCATGCACAGTGGCAACAGACAAGCCAAGGGATGGATCATTTTGATGAATTTGCTTAATTATGAGGAGTATATTCTGGTGAAAACTGAATTGTTTGAGGGAATCTGAATGCATGATGAAAATGCATTACTGCAAAGAACAGAGGCCTCTCCGTTAGAGCAGAGTGACTGCGACGTGCCAGGTGGCCGGCCTCTTCATAAGCTGCTAGGCTCCATAGGGAGTGAGACTACTGCACACTTTTTAATCTTTTTTAAAGCAGTTAATATTGACAACTCAAAAGCACAGATATCTCTGTTTCCCAACATGGTAGGTGTTGGAAATAAATAGTAAAGACAGAAAAAGTTTCGTTACTACTGCGATAACCCTTAAAATTATTAATAAAATTAATATTTGTGGTTGTTTATTCTGCATGTATTTACACACACTAGAGACTAGAAAATAGAGCGGCTCATTTTTCTTTTGAGATATAATAATTTCACGTTGTGTGAGAGGAATTTTTAATTCTCTGTCGCACTCCACCCTATCCTAGGTATTACATTTTTACTTTTAGCCTAAATTAATTTAAAAAGAAGCATTTTGTTATTGATCAGTCGGTCTTTTAAAAATCAAACAGCTTGTGAGTATTGCGCTTTCCTGGGGGTATTAACTGCCACAGTGATACACCTCATAGGATCTGTTAAAACAAGGTCTTCCTGTTCCTGGGCTGCGAATGACATCCGTTTCATGACAAGTACCTACATCTCTGTGCTTTAGCCCATGTTGTTCATTCTCATATGCGGGACTCAGATCTGCAGTAATTTTTCTCACTTTATATGACAATAAAGTTTCTATCTGTTTTCTGGCTGCTCGTCTTGATCGTGTTGGGCTTGAGGTTGATCCCTGAACAAGGCAGGGCCGCACCCTAGATGGAATGCCAGTCCACCGTAGGGTGCACAGCTACACTCACAAATTGCAAGAGAATTAAAGATGCCAGTTAGCCAAAGTGTTTTTGGACTGTGGGAGGAACCTGGAGTGCTCACAGGGATCCTGTGCCGCTAACGCCAGCAGGGGTGGAATTCAAACTCACGGCACTGGAGGTATGACTGCTATACACTGAGCACCCTGCTGCCCTGACATTATTTCATATTTTACATATTTCTGTTTCAGGAAATTGGCCAATACGAATTTTAGGGAATCTGTTAAATGCTAAATGTTAAGTTTTCGTCCTGTTCCTGTTTTCTGTGTAAGTCTTGTTCTTGTTATTACATTTGGAAAATTGTAATCTGATCACTGCCACCTTCATGCAAACTGTCAGCATGATTGTTATCTCACGCTTTAAATGACAAGCAGGTGTAAGTGGATACACAGGCTCACCTTTGAAAAGGGTGGCTGTAAAGCCAAGGAAGATCCAGGAGTGAAATGCAATTACCAGTCACACGTTCCTTGACATGTATGGAAAGAGACACAATCTGGTTTTTATTCATGATTAGAAGAGCCTAAACCCTATTGTTAATTACACTTCTCAGAGAACACCAACAGCCAAAGGCAAGGGGAGATGATTTTTACCATTGTTCCATAGAGCTATATTATTGAAAAATGATAATGTGAATTCCTCTCCATATTGTAAAAAAAAAGAAGCATTTAACTTCCACTTTCTATGCAGAGGAGAATGCTTATGCTGCCGCCCTGCATAAATGACCCCGATTCTGAGAGGCAGACCCCAGTAAGTGACGTGGGCATTCCCAGATGTGCTCCTGCAATGTGACAATGGAAAATGGCTGATGAAAGAGCCTTCCTAATTGAATGGTACCGAATCACTCTTTTCAAAACGACTTAACAAAGATAGACAGTTTTTTTGTTTAATTAACCACACTCAAGAGATTCCCCTGAGGACTGAAAATAAAATATACGGTGCATTTTGATTTTAATTTTCCACAACACTGTGGAGTGTGGTTGGGTCTTTCTGATCTCCTCACTTGTGCTGCTCATACTCTTTACCTTCAGCCACACAGGTAGGTGACTATTTAAGGTAGTGTTTTCCAATCCGGTCCTCGGGGACCCAAAGACGGTCCAGGTTTTTGCTCCCTCCCAGCTGTTTGGGGGTCCTCAAGGACCCGGCTGGGAAACACCGATTAAGGTATTGTAACAGTGCTGCGGCCGCGATGCCCCGGCATTCCATGGATGGATCATAGTGCTGTGTGGTTCTCCTCTGGATTTTTTTGCCATGACGCACAGTTTACAGCAAATTCTTTTATGGGCTGGATAATTCTTACAACAAATCTGAGTGAATCTGAGTCACCCTATCCGTTTTTGCCTCAATTTGAAACTGGCAGTTCTTTATGCTTGGCTGGAAATGTGGTTTTGAATCTTGTGTAAAAAAAACAAGGTCTCTTCAGGACTGCAAGAAGTGGACTGAACAGAAAAGTATGGGCTCATTGACCTTCCCCTCTACATCCTCTTCCTGTTCTGAACATTCGACAACTTAAAGATTTTTTAAAACTTCCCAGAAAATCCATACCTGAAGCTCAGCTAATTCCGGATATGAGTTGCATGATATTTGCATGTGTGAATTAAAATTTCTAATTCCTGGTTTCTCCAAAGGAGCTTGATGACCTATCTCAGGCTCCCGCAATTCCTTTCATCTCCCAGAATCTCGCTGAATATTTCATACATGTGTATGAAAGTATAGGCCAAGAACAACACAGCAAACAGCAAAACGGGTGAAAAAAAACTTCAATAAAAGCTCACTTTATCAAAAAAAAATATATATGCATGCAGAATACGTCATATTCTGCTGAAAAAGTGAACTGAATGTAAATGAGCTAGTTGTGGATAATTAAGAAACAAAAATAGTTTTACATGATAAAATAGACCTACTCTAGCTGATATAGATATCATCGTCAACCAGTTATGAATACAGGAAAAAATAAATGACATGTGTGATTCCATTATTAAGAAGTGTCACTATTAGATGTCTTCAGCCGGTAGCCTAATGTGGGCCAGCCAAGGTCTTTTTCTGATGAGCTGAGGTCATCTTAGCTTTTGACTCCCACTGTGTAACACTGGTAATGGTCACCACCTTTATGTTACTCAATGACATTTTTCCACAGGGAAAACATAGATCCACAGGCAGTTGAGTTATTTGAAAAAATAATAAAGCTACAATCATTATCATGGCTCCTCTTAATAGATATATTACCTTGAGCAGAACGTTCGCATGAACAAAAAACGTGACCTTGACATATATATGATATGCATGCGATACCTTGAGATTAATTGCACTTTAATTGCATCAGGAAAGTGACTTGAGGCCATAATTACATATTTTCATTTCATGACAAAGAATACATAATTCAAAAATAGCAGTAAATGCACATGCTATTAGCTGGAGAAAAAGTCCCAGGAAATTAAAGTCATTAAATCCCAGAAGAAGAGGAAGAAGGGAAAAAAAAGTACATTTTAAAAGACAAGTAGAGAAGATGGTCTTCAGATAACCTTGTGAAGGGTTGGCTGGAGAACACACCAACTTCAGGAGCGGCAGAAACTTTGGACACGTCTTATACCTGCAGCACTGAATGGTCGGATTTTTGCATAGCATTAGCTGTATCTGCGTATAGAATCAGTGTGCTTTGCATTTTAATGCAGGGCTGATCATTAACAATATCCTCCTACCTGTTTCATGGTCATTTCTGCAGTTTGGTGTGTGTATATGGGTGCTTTGCAGTTTATGACTGGAATATACGAGCCATGCATTCCTTTTGTTAGGAGCCTCGTAATCCATCCAGGTTTCTCCGCCTCATCTGTATTGTTTGCCATTGTCTTGCAAAGCGTGTTCAAAAACATGCAGAAAAGACATGACTTTGGCATTGAATCTAAAGCTGAAAATTAAACATTTTTGTGTAATATTCAAATCGTCTGCCCTGTAAAACGGCTGCTTTCATGTTTTTTGATTTTTTAATTCTCTTTGATGTTTTAAATTAAGTTGTAATAGAAGTAATTGAAAACAAATAGAAGTGAGCAGGCTGAATTGTATTATTATTATTATTATTATTATTATTATTATTAATATTATTATTGTTGTTGTTAATGTTTTTGTTGTTAAAAGGTAAAACATCAGCATTCCAGGGATACTGCTTGCTTGTACAGTGGATGGTTGTTTCAAAAGAGAGAAGTCAAAAACAGCAAAGGCACAATCCCCCATAGGACATTATTTGTCCTGGTAACTTGTAGCAGATAGACTGTCTAGTTCCTGAAGGACGCATGGAACTTCGTTACTGATGGAATTGGAATCCAGAAGGGGCAGTTTGCAGTGTTAATATTGGAGCGATACGGGCTGGCTTACTTTGTCTAATGAGGACCCATGGCAGCACTATTTTGGAAATGGTGTAATTAATTAGAAATTTTAATTATCCATTCATCCATTCATCTATTTATTTATTTATTATTCATTTTTATTTATCCGATATGGCAAATGAAAGCACAAGCATATGCACTCTCTTTGAAGAAACTGAGATTATATATGATGCCAGCTTCTGGTTTTCCCTCCATTTGTGTGCAAAAAAGTTCTGCATATCATTTTCAACTCAGTGGAAAAAAGCCATTAATCTCCCAGTATCGTCATCCAGTCGTGATTAGATCTGTGCTAATGTGCAGCATCAGAGCTGAGCGGGGAGAGGAGCTGAGGACTCGCGTATAATGGCCACACATTAAATTGGTGAAGGAAAATTGGTGTAGCAAAGAAATTGTTTTATTTCTCTTAGGTGTCTAAATGAATGAGACCTTTTTATAGGGGAGTGAATAGATTTTAAAAGACATGTCCAGGGTACCTTAAGTAATACTATTTAACCTGTCTGAGAGCATGTGAGTCTAATTATTTCACTGCACATAAATTTTAAACAGGAATGTGGCCAGCTGATGTGGAATCTATGCTGCTACAGCTCCCTCTGCTGTCAATAAATACAAACTGTTTCTTGTGATGCAGGTCATTTTTAAAAAGAGCATTTCATTTACATTAATTCTGCACTATGATTTTATTTTCATTGCACAGAATTAAGCTGAATATCGAGCTCGATGGGACAATGGGAGGTAATAGGTTCATATAACACATGGCATCTTTCTTAATATATAAAATATCGCAAGTCAAGCCTCAGAAAACTAATGCAAATTTGCTTCAGAAATTTAGCTACAGCATCAGATCCCTGGGAGGTGCATATACACAGTACATTTCTGGATTGTCATGCTGTGCAACACAACTACTCACCTACATCCTGTGGGATTAAAAAAAATGACTGGAGGATAATCCATTAACATATAAGTGATGACGGGCTTCAGAATGGTGTAAAATATTTCCTATTGGTTTATAGGCTTAAGGAAAGTCACATGTGCAGTGGCTTGTGGGAAAATGCCTGTGGCTTTTTAGCATTCTGACACAATATCTACATATTAGTGCTGCACACCCAATCTAACCAGGCATAACATTACTATTCGGAATGCATGCTTCCTCCATGAACCTATTTGGGAAGGACAGGGAACATGTTGAATCACAGGGCACAGGCTAAGGACAATGTATGGATGCCAATCCGTCTACAGCGCATGCCGCTGGACCATGGGCACAAACTGGACTGGATCAACCAGAGGAAAGTCACAGGAACACAGAGAGCATCCAAAGTCCATAAAATACCACCAAAAGATATACATGATATGCAGAATGTCAATTATTTTTGCATCTGTTTCATTGTATGTATTAAAAATGTTTGTTCTGTAGAATATAAAGACATAATCTTAAAAGAAATAAACAAAAAAATGATTGTTATTAAAAATGTTAAGAATTTAAGAACTAATTAAGAATTAGTTATAAATCAGATTATGTAAATCCAGCAGGAATGTAGTTGTAGATTCTAAAGTACATGCACATTCTGTGTCTAAAGTAAAGCTTTCTCTCAAACACGGCAGTTTGTTAACATTAAATTGTTAGCCTGTCAGGATAAGAATATCAGACTGTGGACCTCAGACTGCAAATTTCAAACTGTGGACTTCAAACTGTGAACCTCAGACTGCGGACGCCAGACTGTGAACCTCAGACTTCAGATGCCAAACAGTGGACACCAGACTGTGAACCCCAGACTGCTGACTGCGGATGCCAGACTGTGGACCTCAGACTGTTGACCCCAGAATGTGAATCACAGTCTATGACCCCAAAACTGGGGACATCAGACTGTGAACCCCAGACTGTGGACGCCAGACTGTGAACCCCAGACTGTGGATGCCAGATTGTGAACCGCAGACTGTGGACGCCAGACTGTGAACCCCAGACTGCGGACGCCAGACTGTGGACACCAGACTGTGAAGTCCAGACTGCGGACGCCAGACTGTGGACACCAGAGTGTGAACCCCAGACTGCGGACGCCAGACTGTGGACACCAGAGTGTAAACCCCAGACTGGGGACGCCAGACTGTGGACACCTGACTGTGAACCCCATACTGCGGACGCCAGACTGTGGACACCAGACTGTGAACCCCAGACTGCGGACGTCAGACTGTGGACCTCAGACTGTGGACGCCAGACTGTGGACACCAGACTGTGAACCCCAGACAGCGGACGCCAGACTGTGGACCTCAGACTGTTGACCCTAGATTGTGAATCTCAGACTGTGAACTTCAGGCTGTGAACCTCAGACTGTGCACACCAGACTGTGAAGCTCAGATGTTGGACCTGCTGCTCAGTTTCTAGTGAAAATCCCCACTGGATCCATCTTAACAGCAGATGTGACAGGATGACCTCACTGCAATTACCGTTCTCCTCTGCTATGGGACAGGTGTCAAAAGCCATCTTGGGGAGCAGGTGGCCAAAGGGGCATCTGAAAATGATCTGCAGGGTAAAAAACAGTAACACCCCCCATCCCTTGCAATTAATGTAACACTATCACAGTGGACTATTCTTACTCAGAGATAACCATTCTTTTTCAGGAAAGGATTAAGATGCGGAGACTTCCAGCTCAGATGAAGTGGGTTCTGAAGGAGATTGGATTTGTTTTGGTGAAACTGTGTGCAGGGTCAGCAAGCCATGCGGCTGGGGTGTAATTCATACTTTGGAAGAGAAGAATATTACAGTAAAAGCCAGGAATTCATTCATTTTACCTCCTTTTTTTAAGAAAGGTAATCTTTAATGCTAGAGGACGTGATGCTCTTTCTAAAACGTTCGATATCTTGAGCTTGGATAGTATTAGGTGTCATTAGTTTATTCAGAAGTGTGACCTCAATCTTTTCTCTGTGAATAGTTCTTTTAAACTCACCCATCATATGTGTCTATAACACATGGTGTATTTAATGGTGTATTTTATATGTGTGATGCAAAATGGCACCTTACCCTACACACCTCATCTCTTTGTCTTTTTTTGTCCTTATGCTTGTACTGTTTCATTTAAATTTGGCATTTTAAGCTGTTAAAATCTGTTAAATCTGTTAAAATCTGTTAAAATCAAGATTAAGCTGTTATTTTAATCGTGTATGGTGAGAGCTGTGCCTTGGCACAATAATTTCCCACAGGATGAATAAAATTTAATTTAATCTAATCTAATCTAATCTAATCTAATCTAATCTAATCTAAAACACAATAATCTGAGAAGATAATTTAACATAAATATATTTTTAAGGGGAGTGGGGGCACCCTCAGGGAATTGCATTTACTTAGCTTTTGAGTCTCAGTTGAGTGCTTTACAGTATATACAAGCTTGCTTATGTGAAATATAAATGTGAGACATTAACTTCATGCTACTTATGAGGAAGTGGGAGCTTAATTTTGTAATAATGTTCATAATTTATAGCGTGTTGCTTGTAGTGTCCAAACATATTTCTTGTTGCCTTTGCTTTTGCTGTGTGACTTGAGCGATTGCCTGTCTGTGAATTGTACTGGGAAGCCCCATCTTATTGGGACTGATCACACCGCCTTAAGAAATAATTCCAGCTATAATTTTGGCAGCAATCGAGAGGCACGCCAATTGCTCACAAGCAGAAATCCTTCTTCCACACTTCAGCCAGTATACATAGCCATTTATATCACAGCTGATTTGTAAGCCCACGGCAAGATTTTCATAAAATCTCTTTACTTAAGAGGCTCTCTTTGGTACTGTTAAATTTAACAAGGTAGACATGGTAGTTTTAGCTTGGAAACTGAGATTAACAGTTGGGAGATTAACGAGTGACTTTAGCGTACGGCCTCGGGGATTAGCGATTACGTTCTAGTGGAACCGTATGTGACACACACAGCAGATTTATTTTTACAGTTTGTCTGCTAATAGGGTCGCATAGTGTTCCGTGTGTTTTGGTCTGTTTTGGAAAATAAATTATTAGTAGTCATAAGTGTTTTTGCTTGCAAGGACGTCTTCAGTCATGGTGGTAAATGAGAATTTGTGATGAGGCGTTAGATAGGGAAGCATTATCGGTTATAGGACATTATTACACAACCACATGAACGAGATTAAAGGGGATGAAATCAGAATTTGGGGCTGCAGTCAGGGCTGCAGCAAAACATGGCACACCAATGAATCATATTTTTGGACAGAGAGAAAGATAGACTTAATCAACACAAAATCCTTTGTCATCTGACTCTCCCTCTGGTGACTTTTCCTTGTAACGGGTCGCTGGGCAGCAAAGCCATCTCACACCTGCTTGCTGATGGCGTGTCACTCTTCATACGGACAGCAGATATAACAAACTGAGTCGCTGTCAGTCGTTTCATCTGAATTATGTACAATGAATGTATTTTGCTGGACAGGCGCCTAAAATGACTTTAAATGACTTGGTTGAACGGGTATACATTTATATTAAATGGATCACTTCCTAATTGCTTATATAAATGTTCAATTATGGTGGGGATAGTGGAACATTATACATATCTACACCAGTATTCAGGGGTGGAGACTGCTGGTCCAGAAATTACAGATCCAGACCAAGGTTTTGTTTCAACTAGCCAGTTGAGTGCTCTGTGACTCTTTATACTCAACTGGTTGGTTGAAAAAAAACCTTGGTTGGATTTGTACTTTCTGCACCTGAATTTTACACCTCCACTAGTACTGTATTTAAAATTAGTTTTAGTTATTCAACCATTCTGCTTTCTATAGTTTCTGCTTCTTTTTCCTGGATATGTCCTTCTCACATTTCTTTCTCTACTCTTGTTTTTGTTCAGGCAGAGGTGGCCATCATCCTCACACTGCCATGTCTCTCAGCAAAGTTCTGCTGAACATTAGCGTCTTTCCACTGAAGCTCTTCCAGTTCTGCTCAGACTCAGGACAAACAGAAGATGCCAGTGCCTAAACTCAATGCATCTGCTCCACATTTATTCTCTTACACAGAATTTATTATATTTCCTTAAAATCGATGTCACGAAGCAGATGCCTTTAAGTGCAGTCTCCTTTAATAATTTGCATTTACAGCCAGACCCATAAATCCTCATAAGATGTCAGTGGTTACAGATAGATGTTGACAGCAGCAGTTAAAAGCTATAGGGCATCTCACTTTTCTATATGTGTCACTTCTGTCACACGTAAATAAATCCTGTTTCCAAATATATTGCCCAGAAACAAAATGACAAAACACCAGTGACAAATACAGGGAATCCTCTTAGACTTTGCTTATGAGTTGTAAAAGCAGCCATGATAGATTGGCCCTGTAAAACGTGTTGTTTCCGTCTAGTCTTTGTGGATTATAAATCTGTTCTGCCCCGTCTCTGGTTTTGCACACAAGGTTGCACTGCATCTAAACGATTCCTCAAGCCCCCCTCGGCGCGTGTTATTGATGACTTCATTTCCTTGTGATAAAATATCCCAGGACCATTATTTTGATACAGGCATAAAAAATGCATGTTAAACTAAAGGTGGCATATTTATTTATCAGGAGGTACCAATCGCATGCTTTTGTCAGTGGCTGCCGTTCACATCAGTTCCATGAAATGTGAAGGATGCCACTGTTGTATTTGACACTAAAAGAACTTGACTCTTTGCAATAGTATGGCACCCCCTGCAGGCTGTCCCCTGCCTCGCGCCTGCTGCTTCCTAGGAGTGGCTCCAGGCACACCGTCACCATGAAGAAGCAGTCATGGAAGATAGATGAATGGAACGACACTGGCTGACTCCTTTAAACCATAACACTGATATTGTTTAGAAGATCAAACATTAATCTATTCTAAACATCAGTCAATTCTAAAACCTCTTGGATGGCTGATTTATTTGTTAACTTCTGCACTTGTATGAGTACTTGTTTATGTGTTTTGTGCTTACGGTGACTATGAGTCTGAAATGTACAGGTGGTATGAGGTGGTATAGAGGCTTGGTCAGTAGCACTGTGATCTCAGACTTGCCAGGGCTGGCGTGACACTCATGCTTTCAGACTCTCACACTCACGCAATAGCTTTTATGGCAAATCTGTATTATTCCATTATAAACCTAAAATTGGCTACATCAAAAGCATTGGGGTAGTTTGCAAACCCTACAGACTATTTACAAGGTAATAAAACTGTTACATGCATGTAAATGAGTGTGCAGACTTGACTCGAATTAAAAAATCTCTGACCAAAGTTGGCAACCCTACATTGCAGGGCTGTGGGTTCAATTCTGCACAGGGTCTCTCTCAGGTTCCCCCCATTTTCCAGGTTTACGTGATCTGGTGTCTCTAAATTGTGTGTTAGTGCATGCATAGGTGTGCACTTTGTGAGGGAGGGGCATCTCATCCAGGGCGCGCCCTGTGCATTGTGGGACAAGCCCCAGGCTCACCGTGGCCCTGGCCTGCATGGGGTAAGTGGCTTTGTGAAATAGATGGTTGGTGTTAGAGAAATTTCTATAATACAGGCCCTCTAACACAACATCGGATCATCTTCTCCATGCATCATGCTAATGGGGAAGAATAAATCCAAGAAATCGGAATGCAGAAACAATTAAAAATGTACACTTAGTGCCAGGCTTTCATTAAAATTCAAGGAGCGTTACGCTGCCACAGTATTTGACACACAGTGTGCAGAAACTCCCTGCAGTACCCAAAGTCAGCTGTGAGCTTGTAACAAAAACTGATGTTAGTTAGAATCATTTACAGGTTGTTATGTAAGCAATTGTCCCGAGTTGGAGTGAACAGAATTTGCCATATGATGCTATGGAAAATATGAGCGCATCTTTGCAATTGATCATAGTTTACATGACAAAGAGAGAGATGCCAGATGAGGAAAGGCATTCCGATAGTTGTACTGGGGTTTCTCTCTGCAAAGCCTGGGGACTAATGGCACTGGCCTCCACCATGCTGATCAGCCAATAGGATTCCCTGCCTCTGATACACGGACCAGGCTCTCCTCTCAGGCTTGGAGCTCCAGAGGGGAGGGGAAGCACTAGTCCATAGAAAAGGAACACATGTGCAGACTGCAGGTCTGAGAAGCTCTGAGGAGCTGGAGTCTCTCCCTTTATTCTATTGCTTGTCTCTCTGGATTTTCCAGAGTTTACTTCTGTTACCTTTGACATTTGCAGACTTTGTTTTTCGTAACACTTTGGAATTTCTCCTGTCTGTATGTGTATCCCACACATTCTCTCTGTCTTTCCTTGTTCTTTCCTCTCCCAAACTAAAATTGAAACTGAAATAAAATATGCTTTGATCGTATGTGAGAAGACTTTTCTGTTGTACAAAAAACACTTCATGTCCTAACAAAAGAAGATGGCCAAACATATTATTATACAGACAAGGATTTTACCAACTTAGTATTTTAGTGTTATAAAGTTACTGATGTCTTACACTGAAACTTTTCACAGATACAGCCTACAAAGGCCTACAGCATGTCAAAGTAGAGGGCTCTTATAAGATGACTCATATGATATGCATTTTAGCAACGCCAATAAAATGATGCCATAAGGTTTCTATTAGATTGCACTACCACTGCATTCGGTCTTCAGGAATTCATGGGAATGCTCATATCTATGTTGGGTATACAACCAGGTTCGGTTTTCTAAGGACATTGAAACCCCCCAGCAGACCTGTTTTGAAGCACATAGTTACTATCCAACTTCCACTTACACTCACCCAAGGCAAGGCTGCAGAAAGCCTGCATGGGATGCAGCTCACTGCGGTTGAAGGAAACACACAAATTCATGAGAAGAACATGCAAGTTTCCCATGTAGAGAGCAGTGGTGGAAAAATGATCTCTCAGGCCTCAGGGTGTGAGACTACAGTGGCAGCCACCTCTGCCCAGTCAACCTTTAAGAAACCACTGTAGCTCCAGCTTTGGCAATTCTATGTGAGGTCAACTGTATAAAGGGACTACAGCAATATTTCGTGGATTTATGTAAGGCCTGAAGATATTAATCTGTTTATGTATGTTCATTTTTGTGAACGTTTTTGCTACACAATCTGCAAATCGAGATTAAAAACTCCTAGGAACTTACAACAGGCAGTGATTTCAGAGTTAGACATTTATAAATAAACTTTGATTTGATTTTGATTCCTTCAGCCATCTTCTGACCCCTTCCAGTACGTGGGTGTGGACAGCGCCGCCCCTCCCTACACGCAGAACACGTGCTGTGCGTAGGGCCCCACGATCCATGGGGGGCCCCATTTTCCGCAAGGGGACGCATTCTCTGCAAACGCGCAAAGGATGTGCATCGCTGCCGTGAGGCACGTGTAGAGCACCAAGTCAGCCCAAGGCAGGAGAGAAAAAAAGAGACGACTAATCTGACACCACATGGTTGTAAACCTAATTGGCATTTCGTGATACAGTTATTTTGTAATGGGGATGGGGGTGGGGGGGTGCCAGGGCCGGCACTGGGTGTGGATGTTGTAACCTACCCTAGGTAGCATAGGGCACAAGGTAGGGAGTGCTTCGTATAGGTTGCAGCCAATTCACTCACATATACAGTCACACTCAAAGAGCAATTTAGAGACATAAGTTCGTATAAGTGCATGTTTATAGATTGCATAGATTGCAGGAGGATACAGAATATTAGAAAATCATTTCAAACTTTAAGTGTTATGTAAAGTTTAGAAGTCGTTACTCAGCTTCCCAGCCGGAGGATCTCAATATGTAATATTGCTGTTACTTAAAACTTAACTCCTAAAACAGTGCAAACTGATATTTTTATGTAGCTGTAAGAAGTGTACAAAGTAAAGTGATAGTGTCGCATCACGTGACCTGGCCAGCTGACATAAACACAGTAGAGATGATTTTGGAGGAGTTTGACTGTAGTGATGGAAAAGCAGCCAATGCGTGTTCAGCATCTCTGGGACCTCCTTCAGGACAGCTGGCAAAGCATCCCCGGAGGCCACATCATGAAACTGGCATAGAGAAGACCCAGGAACAATTGGGGTTAAGGGCCTTACCCAAGGGCCCAATAGTGGGATCACTCTGCTGACCACAGGATTTGAACCGGCAACCTACTGAGTCCCCACCCACAGTTTCGGTCAGTGCATAATTCCATACACGTTATTTTAGTTTTGATGTCTCAATAATTAAACTACAATGTAGAGAATAGTACAAATAAACTTTACTTTGGGTAGGTGTGCCCAAACATTTGATTGATACTCTGTGTATGTGTGTGTGGATTAGGTTTATGTTACTGTATTACCAAATGTCCCCCAGATTGCCATAAAAACCTGTTTTATTTTATTTTTTTTACGTTGTGGGGACCATTTTTTGAGACCCCACAAAGATCAGTGAATACACTCAAAAAAATAAAAATGCCAAAAGTCTTGTATTTTGTGTGGTTAAGTATGGGTAAGGTTAGGGCTGGGTAGGAGTTAAGGTCGTCATATTGTGATTAGAGTTTTCCCCGTAAAAATGAATGGAGAGTCCCCACAAAGATATAATTACAAACCTGTGTGTGTGGCATTTGCCATCATACCTGGAAGTTCTGAAATTTTAGCTGACGTTCATGCTTTAAGTAATTAATTGCAATAATCTGTGCTTTTAGACAAGACAGCCAAGCAGTTATCCTTTTCGTATCTCTGAAAATCCCCTCCCGTCTCCTGCATCAAAAAAAATAAAAAAGTAAAAAAAAAAAAAACGTAGAGAATGTTTCATCACATTCAGGAAGAACAAAAAAAACACGCTGCCCGCATTTGAAAAGATGATATTTAAATAACGGGAGTTACTTGAATCAGAAATTCAAGAAGCGGGTTTCTGGAAGCCGTGACATCAACATGTCACAACACGGCCGTTCTCGGATCTGCAGCTCGGAATTGTCTCGGATCGGATTCCCTCCTGGAAGCCAGATTCCAGATCTCTCCGAAACCAGAGCAGACACAATGCTGCCCTTGTGCGTCCATCTGATGATTAGCACCGAGGAAAGGTTACTGTGGGCTGCAGCACTTTCAGCCAACACAGGAAATGCGCTGTTGAGTATCTACTTATGTGCGCATAATCACACAATGATTATACGGCGATCATGGTCATGTCAGTCTGATAAACACTTCATTAAATCACTTCCTTAAATGCTTCAGTGGCTACGGGTCATTGCGCTCTCTGTGCTGGTTTGGTGTTAGTATTGGCCCTTTAGCTTTAGCATCTCTACTTAACTAATCCCTGCTCCACCCGTAGCTTTACTCTCGATAACGTTTTTTGTTATGCTTGCTGAGGGTAAAAGATGCAATACTCTCTTTTCATCATTGTCTTTCTTGAAGCAGCATGATGGCGTTGATCTTAGATCTGTGGTTCAATAGGGAAAGGAGTTAAAACCATATCTCTTAATCGTATGAGTAATTACAGACTTTATGGAATATGTCCATCAAACTCACAAAAGGCACAGAACTTGCAATGAGTATAATTCTTTAGTTCAAGCTTGAACTTTTATTTTATTATTGTTGCCTTTCCTACAGTGTTATTCTTTTTAGTTGTTTCGGTGCATCTTTACATTAATTCTAATCTATGAATTAGCACTATCGATTTTGGATGTCCTTGCTAAAGGTTTCTTTATTTCTTCAAGACGTCTCTAAAGCTGAGGGTGACCCTGGATTATAACAATGAATGCGCCAGCACTGGAAAGACCAGCCTAACTCAAGCCATGTTTTAAAAATAAAATCTGCATTTGTAATATGTTTATCTATCCATCTTCCCTAAGTGCTTATCCAGTGCAGGGTAACAGCTAGCGAGCATGGAGCATATTTCAGGAAACACAGGAAACTCGGGTGCCAATTCATCACAGTATGGGCAAATTAAAGACACCGACATACCTGAGTGCATTCTTTTGTTCTTTGGGAGAAAAGTGGGGAGCACAGCGGAAACCAAGCATGCACCCTCCACACACAGAGCAGCGGGTGGGAGCCGGAGCCATGAACCCGGCGGTGTGAAACTGCAGCGCTAACTACGGAGCCGCTAATAATATACATATTCTATACATCACGGTCACGCATAATGTATGCATTACATATGCATACTATTTTAACAGAAAACGTGGGTAATCTACTTTTCTTTTATTCCCTTTGTCGAAGTATCATTGCCGCATTTGGAAATTATTAATATTATCAATCAATCAAATAGGTTTTAATTTGAATCAATTTTCAAAAGTGCTTTAAAAATTTCTGTACCCTCCCGTACTCCCAGGCATACTTTTCCGTAGAAATGTAAGGTAACCACCAGATAAAATCTATGTTTTCAGATGTAGCACTGTATTTTTATAAATGTTATAGCCAATACATTACAAATTTAGGGAGAATTATGCCCCAGTAAATATACTCTGATTCAGCAGCTCCCTCTGCTGTGCATTAGTGAAACATATTAGATTTGTTATGTGTACAGTCTATAACGTATCGTTGAAACACAGACATTACTTTTCAGCATAAGAAGAAACTTAAATCAATCCATTTCTAATATGATTCAGTGACGAATCCTAAACTGTCCACGGGATTTTTATATACTGGTCTGTGTCTAATCATTTTAAGCTACTTTACACTCTGCCAACTGAAGTAAAACAACCGATTATCTCGTTGTAAACGTTACCAACAGATCTACTCCCAACCGCTAGGAGCGCTCTCCGAAAAACCTATAGTGAGGGTAAAGGAGAATAGCGTCGTCTTTGTTCAAGTACAGCCGTGGGGGGCGGGGATTTGCCGTCGCAGCCATAGCAGCAGCAGCCGGACGTGTAAACATTACCGCCACTTGTTGCCAAAACTGCACTTTTTATTCGCATTTTACTTCTAAAACGAGTAACGGTGGAAAAAAATAGCGGTTCGAATATTCCGTTTCAGATATATTAAAGTTGCTCTTCTAAATTTAAGAAGCGTATCCGAATAGCCAGCTAAGTCGCTAAAACAGTAGGGCGGTGTTTAAATCTCTTTTTTTTTCTCAGTTTATCAGCTTTACATGACTGCCGTCATCCAGTATGCGCAGTTGGTAGCTGGTGCTGGTTAGGCTGACTGCCAGGGAATCGGCGCCGACGTGCAACTGTATTAATTGCTGTTTGCCTCATTCTCTGCTCATTCTGTTAGTGTGTGTGTCGGACCGTTATTTCGCTCTGGTGTTTTATTAGCCGCTCAAACGGTCTCAGACGTCTGAGTTAGTCAGTCTCTGTAAGACCGTGTTAGTTTGAGCTGGTCGGTCTCTGTACTTAACTCCCGAGACTGTGTTAGCTCGCGTTGCTTTGTGCGCTACCCCCTGAGGTCTCCCCACCGCCGGGATGACCCGAAGCTGAAGCCGCGGCCTACCATGGGAACGACGCGCGGAGCCTCGCGCCTGCATCCCTCGCGCTTTCTGGCCAGCCCAGTGCGCTCGCTTTGCGCTCACACGAGCGGATTTCTCTAAGTCCTGGAGTCCCGAGTGCGATGTTCAGCCTCATGGCTAACTGCTGCAGCTTGATGAAACGCTGGAAGGAGCCAGCAAGGTCAGTGCTTTCCGGATTACGTAGTCGTTGACGTTTTTGTTGTGTAAAATGGTGTGTTTATTTGCCTGATTGAAACAATAAATGTCACCCGTACTTGCGGTGCTCTCCGTCAGACGTTAATAATTGCTCCTCATCTTGTCCCGCCCCCGGTGTTTACATGTTCTTCCCATGTTTGTGTCGTTTTCCTTTGAATACTCCGATTTCCTTCCACAATCCTAAAGAAAATATGCGGCCACATGAAGTGCCCCAAAGGGGCCGATTATGCGTAAATTAATGTCATGTGATAGCCTGGCATCCCATCCAAGGTGTCCCATGGCTACGAGAATGATTCCTGGTCTTAGAGGAATGTCGTATGAGGAGAGGTTAGCTGAGCTGAATCTGTTTAGCCTCG
>JAODKC010000098.1:1149537-1168347 GCA_026777985.1 Mormyrops attenuatus | reverse complement strand
TAGTTAGGTTCTCCCCAAACGAGCTTGATGGGCCGAATGGCCTCCTCTCGTTTGTAAATTTCTTATGTTCTTATGACTCTAGCCCTGTGCTGTGTTGGATGGGTTTCAGACTCAAACGACCCTGAACTGGAAAAGCGTTTCTGGATGATAAATGGTATTGTTGCGATTATTTAACGGGAGAATAAAGTGATACCAAATCAGCCACTGTGAAGTTTTGATCGTTCCAGGGTTTCGGGCTTTGGCCAGAGGTTGGAATGAAGATGTCACGTTGTTCAAAGCTGCCGTGAAGTGGTGCGAGTGCTTGCGCTCATGATAATAGCTGCTGCGCTTGTCATCCGTTGATGCCCTCGAGTGTACGGTACGGCTCACTCCATTCAGGATCCCGCAGATGTCGTCCCATATGGCTCCGACCTTCTGTGATCGCGGCGCAAACTCAACAGGCCCGAAGTTTTTCTCGCTGTTTGGTGCCTTACCCGTCAACAGCCGTCCTAGTGAGAGGAACAGTAGTGAAAGTGCCGCTGAACGTGTTGGGGATGTGAGATTTGGAGGAGACAGTGTTGTTATATATTTCAAGATGATGCTTCCTAGTTTCTTTAAATGTCTGTCTCTGCAATGTGACCCAAAGTGACACCGTTTTCATGGCTGTACAGTAGACACAACAAAATTGAACCTCCAATACCTTTTGGATCCTTTTAAATTTTATAACATAATTTACATAAATAAACCCAATTGTGTCCTGAGCATTTTCAAATTTTTGTCTGCTTTGTAAAGTTGATGTTATTGCTGGTAAATTTTTATTTTTTTTTATTTGTAAAATAAAATGACAAGATGCTGGATGCATGTTTGTATGTGTATTTCATATTTCTTAGTAAGTTATAATTGGTGTGTGTATGGGAAACTTGTTTTTAAGGTGTTCGAAAGGTTCAAGGCAGGATGAAGCGAAGAAAACTGGTCTGTTGTATCTGGCGTAGTAAATGAGAGTTTTGTCATGCAGCTGGCTTACAGAAGAAAATGGTAAATTCCCTGTAATCTGCCCCCAGAGACACGGTGGGAGCAGGGATGTATAGCGACCTGTAGCCATTGGTGTGGTTTGTCAGTGAAGCAGTGGCCACACCCTGTAACAGAAGACCCCCTGGACCGCATGCTTAATGTCTTTGACCTGGGGGTGCCACGTCTGTGGAGGGCTGTGTTAGTATAAGGTTAAGTCTTTGCGTGATTGTGTTGGTTAGCCTCAGTGTTTGGGTATGTTTATATTGACAGGGATATGATCAAAGGGTTTTTTCCCTTTCAGCTGAGAAAATTTTATCTTGTGTCTCTTTGAATATTAGATCTGACAGCTGTAATACCACAGTTACGCATGTCTTATAACCTTGTAGTTGATTCAGCAGGGTTTTTTAAAATCCTTTTGTATTGAACATTGTACTGTAGTTGCATTATTCCATTTCTTATTACATTATTAGCACATTCAGCTATTACATTATCACATAGACAGTAATTTTAAGTAACGTAATAGCCAGAGTTATTATTTGGAAGGATATAGCTATTAGTTTGGTTTTCCTTTTTATTGAATTAATGTGGGTTCTTGTAAGGAAATCATTTCCGTGTCCTTATTAAATCACTCAGTTATTTTCTTCTCCAATTTCAAACCTGTAGGATTGAAAGAATTATGGAAAATCACCATATATAAATAATATTGTCCTTGGAGGCCCACCCCCTGTATGTCTGCAATGATAACTATAAAAGTATTATCTTCCTGTTGGGAATAGCAGGTGTATGAGTGGGGATTCAGATATGCAATGCTGAAAGACTGAACCTCCACACATAACAATGAGCAGTGTTATTGTGCTGTGGACGCAGGTGTAGCTCCAGTAATGAACGCTGACTCATACAGTCTGTAAATCCCTGCACACTGGCCAGCTAAGCCCCTGTTAATGCAGAAGGGCCAGTGCCTCTTATGGGTGTCTGGTTAAATGGGCTACCTGGGATCAACCACTATATCAGTGCTGCCCAATAAAACAGTATGATGTCCAGCGTTTTTGCAGATTCACCGACATACTACTTTGTTAAAACATTATTTTGTTCTCCCAAGAGTAATGTGTTAATTTTGTATTAATTTTTTTAAACTTTATAGGAAGGTAACATTGCTGATGGTGGGACTTGACAATGCAGGGAAGACTGCTACCGTCAGAGGGATACAGGGAGGTGAGACTTCACACAAGTCACAATTTGTGGATCATTGACTGTTCACGCCCCCCTGTGTTTAATGGTGGATTTGTCTGTGGTTTTTGGAAGGGGGTTGGGGTTGGGGAGTAACGGCTCCTTTGATATACCGATTATACTTGTACTGGAATAACTAAAAAGCAGGGCATGCAACTGTTTGTCTTGTGAAACTTACCAGATGAATGTTAGCCCATTCATTGTCCTTAGAGGGGCAGCCTGTATTACCAGTTCCAGAAAACTGTCAGTAAGGAGACTGCTACTTTGGATCGCATCCCTAATGATGTTCTTGTTTAGTTAATTCATTAATAGCTGTCATATATACACAGTACGATATGTGTGGTTTCTTCAACAGGACTGCATTTAGAAATGGTGGCAGAATGGCAACTATTCAGCATTTATTAGGATAAACATTCACTTGTGTAATTTTGTTAATCTACAGAAAACCCCGAGGATGTGGCACCCACTGTGGGCTTCTCTAAGGTGGACCTCAAGCAGGGGAAGTTTGAGGTAACCATCTTCGACCTCGGAGGAGGCAAAAGGATCCGTGGAATCTGGAAGAACTACTACGCGGAATCCTACGGTGTGGTTTTTGTGGTGGATTCCAGCGACATCCAGCGCATTCAGGAGACCAAGGACACCATGGCAGAGGTTCTGAGACACCCACGCATTGCTGGGAAGCCTGTCCTTGTGTGAGTAATGTAGTTACTGCATGCTGATGGGGGGCAATGGATTAAAAAAAAGAAGTGTCATTTTTTGCATGCGTTCTGACTTTTTGTTCTATTAAAAATGATCCATAAACAATCCAAGTGCGGTCCTCATGTTCTTCCTTTAGGAAACACAAGGTGGCAGTGTTGCTTCTCAAAAAGGCACTCTGTGGTTTTAGTTAGAAAACTACTCCAGACAGTGTCCTGACATTTCCGTCTCTGTTGGGAGTGTGTTAGTATGGCTATTTGTTGTATAATGAGTGAACTCACATAATTTTCACTTAACAGTCCTGTTTCCCTGTCAGGACACACACATAAAACACACAATCATTGCATAATTTTTTGAGCTGGGACTCCCATAAAATGTAACACACTGTGTGTCACAATATTATGAGCATAGCAGCTGCTCTACTCTCTTATGGAAGTCCTGCAGGCTCCCCCCCCCCCCCACGCCCCCGCACCCCGCATGAGCTGGATAATGCAAGCACTTGGCACGAGACACTGTTCCTCTGCCCGTCATCCTCATCAAAGAATCGTCTCCAGTTTGTCTGAGCGATGCTGCCTCCGTCCTTTCCACTGATGGGCGCGTGCCGGGCATGGTGTCCAGCTAGGCACTTATAAAGCCCCCCCATGCTGGGTTAATGGGGTTAGACCATTTCTGAGAAGCCCACTCTTGGCCTAATGTAGGCACTTAACACAAGTGTCTGCCTCAAGCACTGCACAGCGGCCAGACCTGCAGGTATGGCAGGGAAATGCGTTAGCATGAGAATGACACCATTTTCGGGCTATGTCTGTTATTTCTGTGTGCTGCCTTGAAGTAAGGGTAAAACTGTCGAAATGGCAGCCTGTGATTTAAAGTCAGATTGTTCAAATACAGCCTTTACAATAGTAAGTGTTAGATGTGTGAGTGTTTGAACTAATCCTGACATCAACTGTGTTGCATGTCATTAAATAAGATTGTTGGGTGGAATGATTTTCTTCAGCATTTAATGTCAAAAAATAGGTTAAATAGCATACTAGCATATCATATGCCAACTGCCTTATATGTTGACTGTATTTATTAGAATTAATAAAGTAAAAAAAAAAAATGTACATAAACGGTTAATCGTTATGTTTTGGGTTAACGGTTACAGTTGTTATAAATAAATATGCCGTGAAGGTCGGTGCTTATAATTATGAATAATGGGCCTCATTTCGTGTTTAAAAATGTCCATAGTTTCATGTAACAGGTGAGAACGTTTGGCACCCCACAGGGTTCTCAGCCCACATCAGTCATCTTGCTGATGCGATGTGCTGTTAAAGTTCATCGTGCCCTTGGCCCTTATCTTAGCCAGATGGAAGGCAAGGTCCTTTGTGTGCGCTTTGGTGTTGGGGGGGCAGTCATTATGTGCAAGTTGTGTTGTCTTAACTACTGCATTGCTGCTGCAGTGAGCCCAAAATCACTGAAGCCTTCGCATGCGATTGGCTGAGCTCAGTTTGCACAATTGCGACAACAGAAGCAGCATATTGCCTTGAAGGGGTTCTTCTTTTTGTACCTAGCTGCTTTTTTGATATTCTCCTTGATGCTCGCCGTGAAGTTTTGTGTCTTCTCCACTTGGGTCTGGATGTTCTCGATGTGTTCCCCCTGCTCCTGCACCAACAGGGATATGTCCACGAAGAGGTCATGCAGGTCCTTCATATTGCTCTCTAGGCGAACGAGCTCCTTGTGGCGCCTCTCTATTTCACAGAGCTGCGTACGGGTAACCTTAGCCTCGTCCAAGAAGTTCTCGCTGAAGACCTTCCACCTGCCCTGCTCCACCATCTTGTCCACTTCCTCCTCGGACGTTTCCTGCCCAGATATCTCCAGTTGACGGGTGATGAACTTCTTGCACTTTTCTTGCCTGCTAATTAGAGTCTCATTGTATTGACATGTGACTTTCTGGAAGTGATGAAGGAGCATGGCATGCTGGGAACGCTGGATGCGGGTTGCAGTGCCTGATGGGTTGCTCTTCACTTCTGTTTGCTTCACTTGCTTGAGCAGGGCATCCAGCTGCTTGTAGATACTCTCTGCCTGCAGTTTGATGTCCAAAGTGACACTGCTCTCCTTTTTCATCATACTGAAGCTCCGCATAACAGCCGTCAGGGTCTTCTGCTCCTGGTTGAACTTGTTGACCTCCGCCTCCAGGTGGTAAATGTCCTCTCGGATGTGTTGTGCCTCTCGGAGGAAGTTTTCCAGCACTGGCTCCTTCTCAAAGATCACTGCCTCTGAAGTGATGGGCACATCATCCTCCTCCTCCTCACCCGTGAAGGGTTTGTTGTCATCCTTGTTTTCCTCTTGGGCATCTATTGTCTTCTGCAGCTCCTCCAGTCGGTCCTTCATTGTTCTGGATTTCCAAGTGCTCTTTTACACACAGAAATGCTGTCAAATTCTTCCTAGTCCCTGGCTTCCATGAAATTCCATTGACTATTTTCGAAGTGGAGATAGTATGTTTTTTCGCTCTGAAATAACATAAAAGACAAACTTAACAAAATGAAAGTAATCTAGAGGGTGAGCCTGAGTGACACCTTGGGTTTACAAACAGCATTGTCTTATTTTCATTTACATGGAATTGTAAGTGGTTTATTTCAAGAAAGGACACAGTCTTATTGTTTACACTAAATAACTATTATTGGGTCATTAATCATTTTGTTCTCATGCTACTGCAGTATTGGGAATCCCTCCGTCCATATTCTCTCTCTCTCTCTGTCATATATATATATAGTTTCCTCTGCCCCATGTGAAATATTAATTAAACAAAAAACAGCCCCTTCAGTTGTGATACATAGTATGGCTCAGGAACTTTGCTTTGATTACAGATGCCAGAGACAAAAGCACACAGTGTGTCAGATTTATTTTATGCCTTTAAAACCTTTGTTTTCACAGATAGAAAGTGCAGTAGTTTATACAAAATATTAATTTTAAATAACTGAATGTAACCTTATTACATATATCCACCGGCATTCTGTTCAATTTCCATGTGTTAAACGAACTTGGTTCATCACAAGCCATTTGGGATGGATGCTGACCTCAAGGTAGTTTTTTCTCCTCTTCCATTTTAAAAGTTGTGAAGTTAACTTAAACTCACATTCCTTGATGCCTATTCCACCTTTTGCTGGAAGTCAGTACGTTTTGCATTCTGCATTTATGTTCTATGTGGGGCCTGTATCCAGTTCATATCCAGCTTGGAACATTCTTGCTTGTATTTGAAAATGCCAAAATCGTAGTTAAGCATTTGAATATAATGTTAAGAATTCCTAGGTGGTTTATCCTCAGAAGTGTAATTCATAGTAGATTGAATTAATAGAGCTTGATGTAACTTTCCATCCAGTGTGGATCATGAGAGATGAATTACCATCAACCAAATCTGCTATACAGATTAAGAATATTTTGCAATGATCTGAAATTTATCTTTCTTAACACCTAGTCATAAAACATGTATTTGCATTCTATAAACACATGTGTTGTGTAACAGATGCACGGATACGCTGGTATTATATAGTTTCATCAAATACGAACAGCAGCATTTTGCTTTCTAACAGTGAGTCCTTCGATCTGAAAATATATTTTCATAAAAATTGTTTTAATGGAAATTAAAATTTTGTGATATTTAATTTGCTAAATGTGTGTTATATAGCAATTGTTTATAATGGTACAAAACAAAATGTTTTATGATGCATATGTGTTTGTACAACGTGACACGAGACATTTCAGAACAGATACCCAACACCTTTCTTTAAAAAACAATGTCGTTAAGAAACTGCTCTGATCATATTTATGTCACCGGAGCAATCACTTGTTTTGCCTTCATTGTGAGCCAGGTATTAAATAAACGTCTCTTTATTGGACTTAACTGTGTTTGTAGATAATGTTACTATTTAACGGTAATGCAAAGCCGGTCTGCCAAAGCCATAAACAGTTATGTTACCTTGTTATCAGGTACGAGTGAAGCGCTGAGTTGGAACCAAAGCCAGGTGTCTGCTTGCTGTCTTACGGAGTCTTTCTGTTCCATCAGCATTACTTTTCTTTGAGGTGCATGTGTTCGGATATTTCTTCAGCCTTGACCTCTTCATACACTTTCTAGACCATCCTGGGGTATATACCCACCACTCCGCCCGCCAAAGTAAATATTTGTAGCACCTTCATGCGTATAGAGCAGGAAGTGGAGGAGAATGTGGTTCTTCCTGTCCACAGCCACACCTCGTACTACATACTGAGTGCAAGCCGTTATGGTGCAATTCATGAGGCCATCTGATAAATATGTAATGACTTAATGAAATTTCTACAGGGAAATGTGCGCTGTATGTTTCTGAATTTTTTTCCCCAATGGTGTCTATAAGGGACTGTAGCCCTTGGGTTAAACAGCTTTGCCTTCCTGCTTTAAGAAGAAGCATCAATTTTATGGGAGTATTAAAAAATGATCTGGAATGGAGTTTCACAAACTAGCTGCCCATTTAATTTCTCCCGGCTCTTCAGAGTCAATTTAACAGCACAATCTTCCATTCAGAGCATTATGATTCTGAAAGGGTTTGTCATTTATATAAACTATTTTCTTTGAAGTATCTGCTGTTACATTTTATGTAAAAAAACAAAATAATTATATACTTATCCATTTATTTTTGTGTTGTTTTATATTTATAAATTCTGACTGAGAAAATTCTGTAGCAAAGAGTTTCTGACACAGAAAATGTGTTGTATGATAACTAGAACTATTACAGTTTAAAGACTATAATTATCAGCTGTTTAGTTTGAGTGCTTTTTATCAATGGTGACAGTAGTATAATTACTGGTGTTTTAGTCAGAGTTATGTATCCTGGAGCTCACATTTGACCTATGATCTTTGAAGATGGGACCTCGTCTTTGATTCTAGGGGACATGAAGACTAATAGTGGGGTGGGGGAGCAACAGTTACCGCTGCTTCATTTGCTCCATGTTAAATATTAATTAGAAAATGGCCAGGACTTTTTAGTGTCCAGGGCAATTGAGGATTTTGGACCCCCCCAGGTCTTCAGACCATGAATTGTAGCTCCAGAAAACACATGGTTCTGTCACATTAGTTTTGTGTCACATTAGCGTGTTTTGTTTTCTTGTGTAAGAGAAATGAAAAAAACCTGTTATACAAGATGGGAAAGGTGTGTATCATGTGCGTAGCTGTACAATCAGCTAATATATTGCTGTGCCATGACTTGTATGTAGCCAGAAACAGCCATTACTTAGTTCCCATTTTGATTCTGTGGAATATGTTGTGTGTGATATACTGTAAGATAGTTGTGAAAAATCCCCAGAGAGTCTACTTCTTCGATTTGTTCATTAATTTCCTGATTTGAATCAAGAAACATGAGTTTTTAGCTGCATAACTATTTGCCCTGTTTGCGCCCCACATTAGTCATTGCGAAATTAGGGGATTGTTATTTTCTCCTCCCTTAGACTGGCCAACAAACAAGACAGAGATGGTGCATTGGCAGAGGCAGATATCATAGAGCATCTATCCCTGGAGAAGCTTGTGAATGAGAATAAATGTCTCTGTCAAATTGTGAGTACTCTTTTTGGGAATCAAACATGCATCTTTTGGCTGGTTGGGTGTGTTATGAATGAAATGTTGAAATTTCAATGAAATGTTGTGCTAAGATCAGATTCTAACACTTATGTTTGGCATATCATTATCAAAGATGGAGCTAAGACACTATTTTCAGACTGCGTGGTATTCGCACTGCAGGAGCCCTGCTCAGCTGTCATTGGCTACGGGAAGAAGATGGACAAGTCCATTAAGAATGGGCTAAACTGGCTCCTGAACAACATTGCTAGGGACTACGAGGCTATCGGTGAGCGCGTGGAGAAGGATACTGCAGAGCAGAAGGCTCAAGAGGAGCTGGAGAAGAGGGGGCGAGCGGAGAGAGTCCGGCGAGCTCGAGAGGAGAGGTGTGTCCCATGAACCCCTGGATTGCCTGTAAGGCAAGAATTGTTCCCTACAAAAACTCAGTTAAATATAACGATTTTTCTAAATGAATGGTAATCACAAAACTGAAGCGATAGCATTTATGCTTTTAAGAAAAAGCTGAGAGAAGGTAACCTTGGACACAGACCATAATGTCACATCACATGGCCTTGAGGTCAGCCTGCCTGAGACTGCATTGCAATGTGTGAGAGCCTTGTCATTTTCTGAAATCATGTTCTCTTCCACAGGGATAAACAAGAGCGGGACGAGGCTGAAAGGGAGGGGAGGACTGTGCAGACAGGGGAGGAGGAAGATGGTGCCAGTTTGTCTAACCCTTTCCAGCCGATTGCTGATGTCATCACAGAGGTGTGAGATTGAGATCTAACCCCAACTCAACCCTCACACACCCTTTTTTATATACTGGATAGTTTTTACTTGAAATATGTGAATACATATCACGCTAATTCCTAAATAAAACAAAACTGAAGTTTTAGTTTCATAATAAATCATTAATTATTATTAATTTGTGCTGTCAAGTCAAAGTCATCTCTGGACAATCACATAAAGGGTTTCTCCAGAACTTTGTCTTTTGTGGAGGTCTTCAGGCTTCTCATGCATGGTCATTGTTTGCTAGTCAAGCTCTTCTTTACCTTCAGTTTTTCTAAACGTTTTGGGATGTTCTGGTATATTGGGTCTTATTATTTGCCTGAAATAAGACAATTTCAGTTTGATTATTTGTGATTCAAGTGAAAGTTTGGGCTTGATTTGTTTTCCTCAGAGACCATGGTGTTCTTAAGTCTTTGCTGGCACCAAAGCTAATGCCATAGTTTTACATACTGACCTTCTGATATCCCCTGGTTTTTTCAGTTATCCATACACCCATCACATCATCTTGTTCCTTGGCCTTTCCTGAATACATTGACTTTGGCTCTTTCAATTTTACTGCATTTTTATTGGATTCCTCTTGGATGACTTTGAATTTCATCTACAGTTCTTCTGGTCATCTATAAAGTGAGTCCAATGTCTATAATTGGTTTCTGATGTCTCCTTGATGACAATGTGTATATTCTTCACACTATTTCTTGGGTGTAGTTTATGATTTGTTCCATAATCTGCTTCAGGCCGTATCTTCACTCTTTCAACTGAGGTCTTTCATAGTTTGACAATGAGAAAATAGTCTGATTTCTATAAACCCATCTGGCGATACTGAAGTGTAAAGATGCTTTTGCTTGGAGACTGGATTGGCAATGAAGATATCATTGGATTTCCAGCTAATCAGTCATCCTGCAGCTTTGTTTCTGCTTCTACGTTCATATTGGCTAATTGAATTTCTGATCTTTTTCCACCAGAAATCTATCATTTGCAAGTCCTGTCTCAGTCTGAACCTGGTTAGACTCTGCAGTTTCCTCTTTGTCCACGTGATTCTTTGACTGTCAATTTGAATGGGATTTATGTGATATGTTGTTCATTCATGGTATTGTATCCAGTTAGCCTTTACAGTATACTTCCTAAAATAGTCACAGCTTTTCCTCTTTCCTAAGTAGTATACGACGTGTTCATATAACTGAAAGTAGCCCAGCCCATTTAATTTTGCTAATGCTTAAGATGTTGACTTGTATGGATCCATTTTCATCTTTATCACGCCCAGCTGTCTCTGGCTCATACTCTGTACAGTCCATATTCCAATAGTAATCCTGTCTGTGCAGTCTCAGATTTTCTTTCTCGGCATGGCAACATCATCAATTGGACTTCTATAAGTCTTTGATCCCACCACGTCTAAACATCATCCATGCTCGGAAGAATCCTTAGCCCTTCCCCAGCTACATGTGAAGTGCCTTTCTGCTGAAGCAGTTCTGTCTTCCAGTGCTATAATGTTTTTCATTCTGGCGTATCTGGCCATAAGTTTTCCTTGGTAAGGAATGGGAGTGGTTTACCATTACCACCTTCTGCACAGTTTGTCATCGCCATATTCAATGCTGTGATCATCTGGCCATCTCCATTGCCACCAATTCTAGGTGGTAGGCAGGCCTTGCTGCCATGACAAAATGTAATTCAGTAAGTAAGATGGTATACAGTTTACACCACCTTGTTTGGTGATACAGCAGTCGTTGTTATGGCAGTCAACACAAATTCAGAGGTATCAAATGTGGTTGAATCGTTTCACTTGAGAGACAATATGTACATACTGTCGTGTCTGGTGGGGGTGGGGGGTGCAGAATGAAAATAAGCTGAAGAAGCAGAAAGAGCGAGAGCGGGAGGACATCTCTGAGGGAGAGCGGAGCCCCAATGGAGAGCTGCAGACCTTCAGCAGTCCGGCCAGTCCACAGCTTCAGGAGCCGGAGGAGGAGGAGGAGAGCGAGAAGTTAACTGCTGACAGTGCAGACACCGGTCAGTCACGCATTTCTCCTCACATTCATGTGCACATGCTCCTCTGATGGGGAAAATGTCTCCAAAAATGATACGGTCCTACACATGTAGACGAAGCAAAATAAAAAGTGTATTTTGATCCCAAAAGACATAAAAATGGCTGTGTGTCCTGGTGGTTCTAATCTATGAAAAACCTTTCCAGTGACATGGGACACACGGGACTAAAGGTTGTATTACACGTGTGTTTTACGCTTCAGCAGCCGAACAAACCAAAAAGAAAGCGAAGAAGCAGTGGCTGAAGCGGAAGCACAGAGTGGACCCCTTAAAATCGGAAGAGGAAGCCCCTGAGATGGGAACGCCCCCTCCTCCCCCTCCAGGTGACAGACACCATCACATGACACACAATTATGACTTCAGTTCCGAGGAAGCCCAGTGTTTATAATGTCACTTGAATAACACAGACTGGTCGCATTTTACTCGCATCTTAAGTACGTGTAATCTGTATGAGGTACAGGCAGTGTTATAAAATTGAGCATGTAAATGTCACAAGATCTTTTTAGCTAAGATGAGTTAACATGTTAAGTATCAGTACTTCTTGCTTTGTTTTAGTTGGATGGGCTACTCCAAAAACCACTAGGCTTCCCAAACTTGAGCCACTTGGGGACACAAAGCATTCTGGTAATTCAAACGTCCATCTGTTTAACTGTTTGCATGTTCATTGCTAATACATCTATATATATATATACACACGCAGGCTGTGATGACATTATGACATGGTGCTGTTTTTCTGCATCATTAACCAACTGCATTGCTCAGTGTTCCTGTCTGTGCATCCTTTGCATGCTTCATAGGGGTGACTTTGGATGCCTTATTGTAAAACCTGAATAGACAGATTTTTCCAGTCATCGTTTACCTTCTATTATCAGCTAAAATCAGCCAAATGTGTAAATCAATCTTGAATTTGTTTTAAATCAGTTTTCCAAATGACAAAAGACACCTCTACGTTACGGTTACGGTTTAACTCTTTAAAGCCTGCCTCCTTTGCTATGTGTAGGAATGTGTTTTCCGTTTGTGATCAAACAGATCACAGATGTACATACACATGCATTTATACCAGTGAGCCTTTCTTTACTGTCATGGAAAGAAATAAAATGCGTCCTGTGAGTAGTATGAGAAATATCAACAATTTGGCATGGTTATTTTCCTTCAAGTATTCTTATGAAATTCCAACTTCCTTTACTGATAATGGTGTGCAGTGATTTGTTACCAAGTTCGGTGAACGCAGCTTTTTAAGGGGCCTGGTTTGTACCACTAACACGCTTGTTTTTGGGCTTATGTGCTTATTTCCTGTTTTCCAGTAACATTAAAATTCATTTGAAATGTCTGATTTTTTTTTTATGTGATGAAATGAAAATGACACCTGGATTGAAATGTTTTTCGCCTAGAGGTATAATAGTTATTTTGAATATTTTAATGGGATTCATATTGTTTTGAAAACCTCATTATTATTATTGGCAGGCGGAAAAGTATAAATTGGATAATGAATTTATTTTTAAAAAAGTAGGGATGCACCGATACCGGCATCGAGTATCGGGCCGATACTACGCTCATATGCTTATACTCGTACTCTATACCAAGAATCGAAACCACTTGATCGTTACAGTACGTTACAGCTCAAAAGCCACTGCATTTTTTTGTGCTACCCAATCAGATTTCTGCATCTAGCAAGAGATTTGTCAACCAGAAGCATTTGGAAACGATAAATGCACAGAACACCAGCATTGGCAAATTGGCGAGTATACACGGAGGATCTTAGCAGTTTGGACATTTTTTAAGATAAGGGATGATGACAGAGGTAAAGCGAAAACCGTCAGTTCTGTGTGTTGAGAAGACAGACAGAATGTCATTTAACACAAGCAATTTGATAAAACATTTGAAGATGCACCGCAGTGCAGAATACATGGAATTTGCTAATGCTAACAAATTAAGACCACAACAACAAACTTCAGTGCAAATTCTGGAGATGTGAGAGATATACTGAATTGTTATTTATATCTAATATTAAACTAAATTAGTTATTTAATGCTAGATATAACTAATGCTACAGGATCCATCACCAATAAAAGTACCAAGCAAACCAATCACAGTTCTTGCAGTCTGTGTCACCACGACGTGTAGTTACATCTCTGGGGAGGTGCACGTCAGGCTATGGTGTAGGGTCCACGGCGATGTCATACTTACAGCATCGATCCAAAATATAAATCGGGCTTTATAGTCAAGGTTTTGTTTATATATATATATATATATATATTTATTACTACATTAAGTTTTACAAAGTTAGGAAAGCTTTATTTAAGGTTTAAGTTAACCCTTATGTTGCCTTACACATAAAAGAATGATCACAGTCTCTTCCACACAGTGAGGCAAAAGCCTACAGCTTACTCATTAAACACTGGTATCGGATCGGTACCCAGTATTGGCCAATACCCGAAGCCCAGGTATCATTATCGCTACAGAAAAAGTGGAGTCGGTGCATCCCTATTAAAAGGGTAAAAGAATATTATCTTTAGATTAATGGTTGAGGAATCAGTATGTCGTGGTGAGCGTTCCTGTACTGATGGGCTGTTCCTTTTCAGGTTTCGATAGGAAATGCCCCAAAGAGGCCTACTAACAGAGCTGTCTCTCTCCCTCTCCTCCTGCAGATTTCTTTGGAAAGCCACTCCCTCCTGTCACTGCCGATAGGCAGAGGCCTGACAGTGGCCTTCGCAGTGTCATTCCATACAAATGACTGCTCTTTCGTTTTTTTCTTTCAAGCGCGTGGCGTATAGGGAGGTATACAGGCAGACTGCACTCTGGGATTAGCACAGCACCGCCTGAGCAAGGCTGTACTGACATGGACCCAATGGCAGCACAGCCAGGTCTTAATGGAGGACGGCACCCCAGATGTACTTCCTGCTGGGGAGGAAGTGCGGGGCTGCATGTGGATTGTAGCGGCACCTGAAGTGGCACCACGACTTATACACGCTGGACCTGAACAGCAATTGTTTTGTAACGGATTCTTAAAGAACATGCCAGTTTATACTCCCTGAGTTTATTTTTATTGATTATTTTTTACAGATAGTATTTGTACAGCATTTCTAAAGCTAAATTTTCACGGGCACCTGCTTCTTTCCTTACAGCAGTTTTAAACTCACATTGCCATGGCCTCAGAGATTCAAGGTTTATTATGTAAGAAAAGTATAGTACAGTTCTTACTACCATAGAAAAGCAGTTCAACATGTGACTTGCATGGTTATTTTCCCTTTTTTGATTATACTCAAGTCATAGAGTATATTCTCTGCACCAGTCTGAGACGGGAAAATTCTAATTAAAAAAAAAAAAAAAAACCTTTATTTGTCCCCGAGGGGCAATTAAACCAGCTGAGGTTGTTAAAATTGCTGTTTTTGTGACACTAAGCTGTAGATCTGATCTGTCATTTCATTTATAGCATGGTCTACGTAGAATTTGCATAGGAAATTACTATATGCTGTAAACATTCACATTAATACAGTTGTTTCTACATAACATCTAATTCTAACATAAAAACTATAACCTGCTAATTGTTCCCCTTAAAATTGGAAGCTAATAATGTTGGGGTAACTGAAAATTTTACAGAAATTTCCATTATGGTCTCTGATCATGATAATGTATTAAGACACATGGAATACATAACATCGCTGCTTGGATTTAACTTTCTATTTTTTTTTTACAATACAGTTTTTTTGTTTATACCAACATCCACTATTAAACTGTATAAAGTGTTTTCCAGCTATTTTGTGGCCCTTTGCTTAAATTACATGCTTTATAAACACAAGTTCCTGTGCTTCCTACAGTATAATATGAGATTAAGTGCAATATAAGCTGTCTGCCGTGGCTACAAGTCAGTGTAACTGGGGCTCCTGCTACTAAGCCTTTGTAATTTCACACAGTAGCATTCATATTCTGCCTTTTCCTAAGAATCATAAGAAACTGTTTGTTAAATTAAGGATGTCCTCACTACAGTGCCCTCCATAATGTTTGGGACAAAGATACATTTTTCCTTGAATGTGCGCCACAGTTAAAAATTTCAAATCAAAGAATTCAGATAGGATTAAAATACCTATTCCAGAATTTAGTTTCAAGTCATTTGCGTAAATTTCAGTTTCACTATGTTGAAATGACCACACTTTTTGTACATAGTGCCCCCCCCCTGCATTTCAAGGCATAATGTTTGAGACATTCGGTTTCACAGGCGTTTGTGATTATTTAGGTGTGTTTCACTGATTCACTGGAGTAAGAAACCTAGGCTTACATCTACCATTTGGAGTTTGTAGTTGCTAGTGTTCAACATGAGGAGAAGAGCTGTGATAATGAAAATCAAAGTCATTATGAGGCTGAAAAACAAGAAAAAATTAGCGACATTAGTCAAACCTTAGGATTACAAAATCAATTGTCTGGAATATCATTAAGAAGGAAGAATGCACCGGTGACGAAGGAAGACCTCCACTGCTGATGACAGAAGAATCCTCACTATGATAAAGAAAAATCCACAAACGCCTGTCCAACAGATCAGAAACTTCAGAGGCAGAGACTACTATCTGCCAAAGACTTCATGAACAGAAATACAGAGGCTACACTGCAAGATGCAAACCACTAGTTAACAATAAAAACAGGATGTACAGATCACGTTTGCGGAAAAGTACTTAAAAGAGCCTGCAGAATTCTGGAAAAAGCTCTTATGGACGGACGATACCAAGATATACCTGTATCAGAGTAATGGCAAGAGGAAAGTGTGGAGATGAAAAGGAACAGCCCAAGATCCAAAGTATACCAGCTCATCTGTAAAACACAGTGGTGGGGGTGTTATGGTTTGGGCATGTATAGCTGCCTCAGGTACTGGCACATTTACCTTCACTGATGAAGTAACTGCTGACAGTCACACAATGAATTCTGAGGTGTATAGAAACATCTTATCTGCTTAAATGCCTCCAAATTCATTGGACGGCACTTCATCCTGCAGCAAGATAATAGTCCCAAACATACTGCTAAGGCAACATGGGAGTTTTTCAAAGCTAAAAGATGGAAAATTCTTGAATGGCCAAGCCAGTCACCTTTTTTGAATCCAATTGTGTGTGCCTTCCATATGCCGAAGAGGAAACTTCCAGAAAGTCCCAGAAACAAGCAGGAGCTGAGGCTGCAGTTGAGGCCTGGCAGAGCATCACCAGAGAAATATTCAGCACCTGGTGATGTCTATGAATCACAGACTTCAAGCAGTTGTGTGCAAGGGATATGGAACAAAGCATTGAGCATGACTGCTTTAATATACACACCATTGCTATGCCCCAAACAGTATGTTGCCCTGAAATGAAGGGGGTTATGTGCAAGAAGTAATTTCTACATGGTGACACGAAAATGTGTGCTTTAAAGTCTGGAATGTGCGCTTTGTGTGTTTTGAAACTTGAAACCATTGAGCAGAGAGATAAATCGAAGACAAATGGGTCTTTGTCCCAGACGTTATGGAGGGCATGGTAACTTGTCTGGTTTTACCTCAGTTGAAAAACAGTGGATTTTTGTTTCACTAATTAAATATTTGGCTAAGTATTGTCTGTAGAATTAAGGATTACACCAATCACCAAGTACTTTATTTTCACGCTTAGGCAGATGTCCAGTGAAAGGGATATATGATTAGATTTATGCACTTGATACTCTTTCTAACTGAATAATCTAACTTTCCTGGATTGTCACCTGTGACGATGGTTGTGAGGCATTTTCAGTATTGTATGGTACAGCATGAGTGGACATGGCCAGCTAGCTTTAATTATAAATGATTTATGAAGTATTTAACCAGGGCCTCTTGCGACCTTTGGGGGAGTTCTGGTGGTTTTGGCCCATAGCTCTGTGGTCACTTTTTTTTGTAATGAATCACGGAGCCAGCCATTTTCAGCCCGGATATTATGTATTCAAGGGTGACATAGCTCAATGGGTAGCACTGTTGTGTCACACCCCCCAGTGTTTGTTCTCCATTGTGAATTTTCTTCTGCAGTCCTGAGACATGTAGTTAAACTAGCATCACTGAATTAGCCATAGTGTTTGATTGTGCTCTGTGATGCATTGGCATCCCATCCAGGGTGTTCTCCAACCTGTGCTGCAGGGGATAGGTTCCAGGCCCCTTCTTGAACCTGACCAGGTGGTTGGAAGATGGATTGATATTACAGGTAAGGTCATAATTATTAGCCCCCTGTCCAAAATTGAACAAAACCGTTAATTTTTCTAAGAAAAATGATTAGTATTTAAAGTTTATGAGAATTGCTTCCAAAAGACACAATTTCCAAAAAGTTTGAAATATTCTACTGATGCACCTATTTAAAATGAGGAAAACAGAAATAGCATGCCCAAAATTATTAGCACTCTGACAATTAATAGTGATTAGTGCCCCCCTTCTGACTCACAACTGATAGCAACTGCTTACTGTACTTTCTCTCAAGGTTTGCACAAGTCTCCTGTGGGGATCTTAGACCATCCCTCCATGGCACGTTACTCCTGCTCATGCAGATTAGATGGTTTTCGAGTGTTGGACCTTAACCTTGAGCTCTCACCAAAGATTCAATGGGATTGAGATCTGGGCTTTGAGACAGCGACTACACGACCTTGATTTTGGTGTTCTTCAAAAAGTTCTGGACCAATTGTGATGTGTGCTTTGGGTCACTGTTTTGCAGAAACATGCAGCGATGACCAAAAGCCAGACTGGCAGGAGATTTCTTCAAATTACCCTTTAAGATGACAACGTAATCATTCTTCGTTATGCCATGCACCCGAACTAAGGTTTCCTGGTCAAAACAGCCCCACAGCATTATGCTCCCACCATGTTCCCAAACAACTCCAGTTTTGTCTCATCAAACCAAAGGACAGACTTCCAGAATCCATCCCCATATTTCAAATGGCCCTGGGCAAGCTTCAGTCTAGCTTTGATATGCTGCTGTGTAAGCAATGGAGTTCTTTGGCCGATGACCTTGAAATTTCCCACAATGAAGAATCAAGTCTTTGAAGCTTCAAGTCTAGAAGAGGCCAGTTCAGTTTGCAGTGATCGGGGGGTTCTTGTTGGCATCTCTGATTATTTTCCTCTCCAAAGTCTTTGAAATCTTGTTCTTGCGTCCAGGCCCAGGTTTGTTTCTGACAGAATGGTTCACTTTGTATTTTGTAGTGACGCAACATACAGCTGTTCTGGACACAGTGAAACACTTAGAAATGGTACTGTAGCCATCCCCAATAAGATGAGCATCCACTATCTTTTATCTAAAGTCCATACTTATTTCTTTGGTTTTTAGCATGATGAAATGACTTTTTACAGAGAATATAAGCGTAATGCCTCTCTATCATGCCTTTCAGTACGTTTAAGTGCTAACTGATTGAGCCAATCAAGTCATATGGGGTTCAGGTGTGGATTGACACCAGAAGGCTTAACTTTACTACGATGTTTCCTGACAAATTCACATGGGGCAAATAATTTTGACCACCCCAATTTTCAATAAAGTTGAACGTAGAAGCTTTTT
>JAODKC010000098.1:1113289-1143745 GCA_026777985.1 Mormyrops attenuatus | reverse complement strand
CCCGGCAGTAAAGAGAGACGGCGGCCCACACTCTGTGCTGTAACTGTCATACATGGCAAACTTTGTGTTGGACGGGTGCCGCCTCGTGCCTTTTAAAGGCGTGCTTGTGCTTCCTACTTCCTGTGTAGGTGTCTGCACACCCTCGGTGTCATATCCTCACTCCCCAGCCTGATTTTCTCTTGAAGCTTTAAATTAGTTGTAATCTCCGGCGTTCTCCTTCTATAGCAGATTACGTGCCGATGACTTGATTCAGCAGAGGTAACACTGGGTCAGTTGTGGAGGTGTTTAAGGTACTGGAGGAAGTTGAAGCGTTGCCTGGCGGTGCCTCCAGCGCCGTGGACGTCAGGCTTCCCGCCCGCTCACGCTCCGGGAGCGTTTCAGAGCCTCTCTCAGCCTTTTCCCTCATATGCTGCCCTTGGTTTCCGCTTCGGAGCTCATCACTTTCACGCTGCACATAAATTCCAGCGCCTACTTTCCAGGCTGTTTAGTATGGAGGCCGCAGAGGCTCCATCACACTCCTGCGTCTGTAAGAGATGCTTAGACGGACGAGGCCCCTGGTTCATACAGCATGACGGCTGCACTGCCCTGCATCGCCCAGGCCTGGACTGCCTCTGCTTCCACAGCCTCCATAAATTATCTGCACACACCTAAATCTCTCTGCAATTTTCCATCTCAGTGGTTGCAACCAGTGAAGTTTCCTGCATTTATGAGAGAGGACCAGACTGAAATGATGTACTGGAATTGTCTGGAAGTAGTTCCTAAAAACTAGAAACCTGCTTATCGGTGCAGAACTCATTGTTTAATGGTCGTGTTAAACATTAGTGTTCTTATTTTTCTCCCTGATGTATGCAAGGAAGTGATTTTTAACCATGATTAAAGTAGCCTCCTTGTTTGTTAGAAACTCAGCCACTGTGTATATACACAAAATATAAGTTTTTGGTGGACTAAGATGTGCAGTAGATCTTAAGCTGTTTTTGTTTGTTTCTTCAGCATGATTTAAGCGGTAGAACCGATTGCATCTACCTTTTCAGTTCATCCTCTAGGAGACCTCCGCTTGTGTTCCTTCCATCTTCACTACTGAGGTTTGTGGGAACCTTACGAGCCTTAAGAGCCTGTTTCCACAGCTTGGAAATGAAATGGATGCTCGCTCTTACATTTCCATTTATTTGTTTAGCAGACACTTTTGTCCAAAGAGAGATACAAATGAGGCAAATGGCACATTACAAACATACGGCTGTCAAAGTGTCGACGATGCATGAATACAATAGGCTGAGCTTATAATGAATGCCCAGTTACGTGTGTTACTTTCTTCCAGTCAGCCACTGTCACTTTACAATAATTACTCTACTGGCTGCAGGCATCTGCATGCCAAAGTCTTTGACCCTATTAGTCAATACTAATAAAGGATTAATTAGAGTTCAGCTGTTTGAATACTCTGCTGCTGGCGGGGGGATGGGGTGTTGATGTGGGTCAGCCCTATCCAGTGTAAATATTTAGCCTTCACCTTTAGAGTATGGCTATGATTAAACAAAGATCACAAGAAGGTACTGTTCTGTCAGTGTGGAGTGGCTTCCGGGACCATGTCTTATTCTCTGGGGCTCCACCAGACCACAGTCATCCCAATGGGCAAAGCCTGGGAAAAACAGTGAATAATAAGGCAAGACACAGAATCCTCCAGGATGTCACAAAGATCCTAGAATAACAGGGAGGGATCGGAGTACCCCCTCAGCCACAGTCAAAGTCAGTGTCCATGATTCAGTCACCAAATAGGCAGTGGAAAATCTATGGACTTCTCACGCTTCACAGCAACTCCATGGAAACCTCAGAAGAGCATAAAATCGAGAGGATAAAAGACTGCCTTCACGTTTGCCACAGGATGATCCTCAATTCTGGGAGGATGCATTGTCGATGAATCAAGGCACTGGCTTTTAAAATCTGATTTTTTTTTTTTTTTAAAGGAAAAAATCACTGCATTGCAGTGAAGCCCCACAAGACTGAGGGTCAGTGGTAGTGGTGACATGGTTTGTGGCTGTTTTGTGCATCAGAACCTAGCTGACATGCACTTATGGAGGGAATCATGTGTTCTCTGATTGAGAGAATAGTGAAGCCGTCTGTCCATCAGCTGACGCAAAACAATCATACATGATGCCAGCAAATACTTTATTCTCATTAATGGGGATATCACATGTATCTTTCTGTACTAAAGTATTTTACATTAAATTATACACTATTTTATCAGTCATGTTTCCTTATATTGTTTTCTGGTAGATGACGTGATGGCATTTGGTGTCGAACATGCATATATGTAGAAAACTGAAATTTCTAATGTAATTTCAGCTGCAGGAAACATTAATCATTTAAGAAAAGCTAGAAAAGTTGAGTCTTCTTTGTGGCCCCATACTGGCCATGGACTGAATGTCTTGGAATCTTGAGGTGGCTTCTCTCTCCTCCAATCAAAAACACGCTTCACTGCTCCAGGTACTGACTGCAGCACTGTGTATGCTCCGTCAACCAGCAGGGGGCCTCAGCGTCGCTGCTGTATCCCTGGGGCCAAGCTGTCCCCGCCGCACCCAGTAAGCAGCCCTTGCTTCTCCAGGACACCAACTTCTCATAACACATCCTTGTAGTAAACTGCAGTCCAGGTCAATGGGACAAGATGTGCAAAAATAGATGTGAGAATCCCCTAGGTCTGAGCTCCTCAGAAAGAGCTATCCAGTCAAATCTGGTTAAGTCTAGTTAAATCTCACTTATTCACACAAAACATGAAAAGGAAGCTAGCAGCGACTGCCTCCCCTGGACCCAACAAAAAGCTTGATAAATCCCATTTTACAGGGTCTGCCGTTTATTTCTAAAAAAAAAAACAGGTGAACACAAAGGCCTGAACACAGCGAGATTAAGGAAACCAGCATCGCTGACCAATTCTCACACTCATGATTGACCACTCTAATTCTGTGTGGCGGAAACACTAATCATTGAACGCTCCATAGAAACTATGAAGTAATTAACTGCCGATATTTAATTAATGAATATAATTAATATGGGTGTGCCGATGTGGTTGGATGAACGGCTGGGTTCAGACAAGCTATCGAAGCCCCAGGGTGGTGTGGGGGTGCCGCTTGGGGGAGGGGTCATAGCCCCTTCAGGAAGTGCGTTTGGTCCCGCAAAGGCTGGGCCCCCACATGAATGCTGTGACTCCTCCATAATCTCGACGCGTCGGCTGCGTCTCTCCTGTTCTGCCTCCGTGGCATCGTTGCAGTGCTGCACTGCCTGCTGTGTACAGTATACCTCTGCTGACCTGAATATTAATGAAACCCCCCCGCCAGCTGACGCTCAGACGCGAGCCGTTCACACCGCTGTGTTACGGCAGCCTCTCATACTGTGAGCATTTAGTAAAGCTGTAACAGTGTAGATTGATGTATTCCGTTTTCCTCCTGCAGTACCTGAGACCCATTTATTTATTTGCAGTTAGTGTCTGCAGTAATGTAAACATATTAGGGCTGACCTTGAACGACTTTGTGCTACTGTGGGGGGGGTGTTGGTCGATTAACATGGATGGTCTCTCTGCAGGTTTCTCAGCTGGGTCTCTCTACATAGAAATGAGCCAGTTCCCACATGATCACTAACCAGCAGGAGAGGCCAGGACTTAAAAACCAAGCAATTTTAATACTCTAAGCTCTCTTAGGAAAACGGAATCAAACTGTCCACTTTGGTTCGTTGATGGAGAGGCCTGCTTAACCCTCAGGGCCGTCTGGAGTGCACTTCTTACATACCGCCATCGCTCAGAATCATTGCTGATAGCCTATTGCTGTAATACCTCCTTGTTTGTTTTCCCTCATGTCTTTTTAGAATCGTTATGTGCAGTTATGTCTGACTGTCTGCAGACAGAATTCAGTGATACTGCCAGAGCATCATACCTGTTCCTTTTCCTGATCGCGGCACAAAGCGTTCAGCAAGAGGTAACGGCGGGGTCAGAGAACGTTTATTCCCAGATGGGACTTTGGCACAGCATTCAAAGAGTTAAAAGCTTGCCTTTCAAATTGGTACTTGGAAACAGTAACTTATTTTTCACACCTCAAGTGACGATGATTCAGCTTCACTCCCACATCTTCCAAACGCTCTTTCGCGATTATGCTCTTCCAGAGTTTTGAGCAGCGCCGTATCTCTCTTGAGGAGGCCAATTGAGTTTTACAGCGAAACAGACCACACTGTCTTTTCGTGGCATTTGTCAGAGGCAGCAGTGTATGAGCTGTGTCATTGAGCCATTTAAATAAAAGCTTTGAGCACAGCAAGGTCTTAAACCTCACACGCGCTGTATGGGAACCAAGGACTGCCTGGCCATAGTCAATTAGTCCTGTGCTACAAACGTAATTGAATTACGCCAGAGTAAATTCCAAGCAGAATCTTCTAATGACGAATAATGTTGTACCGAAGGCGATGAGCCTTCCCTCCGCAGGTTAATGTGCCGCAGGCCCACTGTGCGCCAGGCCAGCCCGCATGACTGCTGTGTTCTTCGACTTCGACATAAAACATGACTCTTGAGATCAGAGTGTATTTAAAGTATTAGTAACCTTTCTGCAGAGGTCTCCTCTGACAGCATGATGGGCAACATGTATTTGAGCCGTTTGGAAAGTGAGCAGATGCCCAGTTAGTGTCATCCCCCCAGTGGGTGTTGTGGGATGGTGACGAGTTTGTGTGGGATGACCATGTGGGACACTTTATTTTGCCAGTGTGGCCAAGGGTAAACACTGGTCTGGGGACAGTGAATTTTGAGTTACTAATTGCTTCTCATGTATTTTGCAGCAGCGTGAAAAACATCATTATATGAAAGACAAATTGAATGGGATTTCCTTGCTTTTTCTGATGTCATTTCCTGTTTGTGTTGTTGCTGGCGATGAGTAGGTCAGCCTTGGCAGCAGTTCGTCCTGGAGGTCTGGTTGTTTACTCCACCTGCACCCTGTCCCATGCGGAGAACGGCGCCGTGGTCCAGGAAGTCCTGTCCTGCTGCTCCAATGCAGAGCTTCAGAACCTGGAGGAGATGTCCTGCTCCCTCAGTCATCGCTTCAGCTTCGGCCCCAGCTCCCCATTTGGTCTCCTAGTTGTCCCAGATCATGGTCGGACTTGGGGGCCTATGTTCCTCTCTAAGCTCAAAAGACTGTATTAAAACATTTTAATATACGATTTATTCCGTGTGTTGCTCTTATGAGCAAACCTTTTTATGTTCCTCTTAAGCACCTGGGAGAACAGTAATATTAGTAGGATTAGTAGAACTTAGCATGGCAAACAGTAGCGCATGAAGGAAGGAATTGTCGTGGGTGGGAACAGCTTTAACAGAAGGGTGGAGAGAATCGAAAGACGCTTTCATACTGCCGGAACTTTTTTCTGGAACCAGAAGCTTTTTCCAGAACCAGGGACTTCTGCTGTGTTCACAACGCAGGAACTCGGCGAGACTGTAGTTCCTCAGAGGCAATTCGAGGTCCCTTTTTAGTACCTGCTCCAGACTAGGTACTTTTCAAATGAACACAAACTACTGGGGAGGCTCTTACAGTGATTGCTTGCTGATTGGTTGATCACAAGCACCAGCACTAACTTGAAAGTTATGTGGAAGTGCAGAAAAAGAGATGTAGCGGAGCAAAAATGGATCAGATAGAATTTTTTTTGTATCCCAGTTACATTTATTGCATCAATTAATACATTTTTTGCTTGTGTCTCCATATCTCAGCATCAGAAAAGTTGATCGCTAACCAATATAGTTCTGTATAATATCGCTGGTGTGGCGGTGATATTTGTCAGCGCTTTTTAGTGGGATAAAGGTATGGTGTTTTATCCTGTGGAAAACAAAAGATCAATCTGCTGGTCAGATTTAATAAGAATCATGAACATGTCACAGGTCTTATAAATAAAATAGGCTGTGTCCCATTTTGATCGCGATTGAACCTCCCCAATAACAATTAACTAACAAAACGACTTGCCATCCATTGTTTTGGTGTGGTGGTGTAGTTTCGTATGAAATTATGTGTTAAGTTTAACTCGCAAACTTTTTGTGTCTCCCATGCTTATTTATGCTGGAAGAGAAGGAAGACCTGCTTTGGTTCTCCTGAGTATTTCCTGTCAAGCTCTCTTTTACTTGTAGGCACTTTCACACTGAAGTTCTGGAACCTGGTCCCTGGGCTGCTCAAACTTGGAACTTTTGTAGCTCCTGGTGACTTTCGTATGTTGCTTTCACGCGACACAACAGGAACTGGGACCTTTAGCATAAGAAATTACACTGCCACACAAAAACAATGCATGATAAGTCGTTTTGTTAATTACAGACCAGGAACCATGTTTTGTGTGACATAGAGATCTTCAGTAACTCAGTCATCCCTGTATACCCATTTGATTGCTATAGATACTGAGCACTACAAGTATCACAATGTGATTGCCTGTATCAGCTGCTTTCCAGCCATTTTTATAGATTTCATTTAATAAATGTTTTAATAAAGCCTGTAAATCTGATGCCCATACTGGTTCTGATTGTTTAATGGACTTTAATGAACTCCATCTTCTGACTTCCTTTCTGGCTCTTTGAAGGCTGGGAGAATGGACCTGGCCAAATCCATTTCTGGTTCCTCTTTAAATAGCGGTGCAGCTCATCTGTGCAGAAACCTCCTGCTTCAGCAGAGCCATCTCCAAAGCAATGCCATCGAACGCGAGTGCAACTTTTTAAAACTGCAGCTATTTTCTGCCATGAGGAATGGCTGCAGTGCATGCACTTAAAATAACTGCTGACATTTAAGCTTCTCCTCTGGAACACAGTATTTCACTGTAACAAAGGCTGACAAGAATGCTCGTAGCCTCTTAGACGGCCAGTTAGACAGTTTAAGGATGATCCAGGTTTTTCTCATAGCACCCTAAATGGAACAATGTTCTGATTTAATAGCTGCGTACAAATTCATTGCAAATAGTGGCTGAAGTTTCGGCTAGAAGTGACTATTGTCAAAAAAACAAGCTGGTGATTTTTCATCTGTGATGTTGAGGCTTATTTTGATTGTAGTCCTGCCCAGGTCGCTTGTGTGTTCTCACCACATTTAAAAATATTTTCATAATTGCTTATCTGCTTTGGTGACCCAGCCTATTATTTGAGGCAAGTTTACTCTTTAATATGCAAAGCCAAGCAGGACAGGATGCTAATAACCACTCCCTTGTTCCAGATCACTATTCTTTACTGGAGTCTTTCAACAACCTCAATCTACTCTACTTTTAATCCACTTAAGTCATTAATTCCCATACACCCATTCTTCTGAAATTGGTCATTTAATGTGGCTATGGGGTGTTGATCTCCAGCTACACATCCAAAAAAGAAAATCGCTGAACTCTTAGCCATTAAACGAATAAGCATTGTTCCCTAATACCAGGCTCTTTAATCAACACGGTATACTGAATGATAAACCAGAAGGGACTGGATGTTTACTGTTTGGATGTTATAAATCTCCCAGTGTAAACAGAGGAATTTACTGAATGCTGAACACAGTGGGCTAATGCTGTGGTGTCAGCGTTCAATGCTGAACTTCGTTTTGCATTATAATTTATTTAAATCTATGCAAACGTTTGCCATCATTAAAAATAAAATAAAATAATGTTGAAAGTGTCAGTAGCAGAAGGCAGTCGATTGACTCTCCCCAGTCATGTCGCTGTGTGTCCATGGCGTGCAGATCAGTCAGTTACCTTTATTAATGGTGTGTATCCATCATTTCATTCTCTGTTCTCTGCAGTCCTGCCACTGTAATGCCGTGAGTCAGGACAGGCAGGCGCTTCTGACTTCACAAAATTGGCAGGAGATAACTTAGACCTTCAATTAATTTAACAGAAGCCGATAACAGCAACCTCTTTATTCCGTAAGTTTAACATGCATTAAGCAGAAAATTGCTCTGCCGTGGGCAGTCGCCCATTTTAGCTGAAAAGAAATACCTGCCATTTTTATGCTTAATTCCCCTCCCGTGATCAGGACCAAGTGAGCTACATTTATGTTATTATTCAGCATGCTGGATTTCAGGGTAACACCGGAGTAAAGCCATTGCGATAAGATGCCCCTCACACACCTGCTCTCAGCCTCATTTCTGACTAAATTAGGGAGAAATTAGGCTTCAAAACCCAAGGGGGGGCAGTGCACTGTCAATCAATACCCAGTTAACCCAGATACCCCAATGGGAGCTAATCCCTCTCTCAGTAACTTTCCAAACCTAACTTCTCCCATCAGTACCCTAAAAATGTTAAATGTCAATTAACAATGGCAATTAAATTTATATGGTGAACTATTAGGGAGTGTAAAATATTACAGCAAGTGGCATTAAAATGTTTCAGTTTTAGGTATTGGAATAATGAGCCCAGAGCAGGTTCCCTTTCATTTTCCTGCACTCACACGTTCTGAAGTTCATGCTTTTTTTCTGCCCAGCAAATTGGTGCTTCTCGGCGCTTGAACAGGTCTGCAGTACAGGCCGTGTGCATTGTTTCCATACGAAGACTCATGGTCTTTATCAGAGGTGGCAATTTCAGGTCCGGAAAGTAAAAATCCAGATCAGGATTTTGTGTCAACCAACCACTTGAGCACTATCTGACTGTGACTCTTTACACTCAGCTGGTTGGTTGACACAAAATCCTGATCTGGATTTTTACTTTCCGGACCTGAAATTGCCACCTCAGGTCTTTATTACTTAGCAATTTACATTCGGAGTTATACTTATAATCAGCATGATTTTGCCGGCAATAGTATGTTTCACATATTTTCCCTAAATAGGCAGTATGTATCTGCGAGGGAAGAGTGCCCCAAACACGAGGGGGGGCTGGGTGGACAATGTGTGCGATGTTGGGTTGTCATCTGTAAAGGAGAAGTAATGTCTGAAATTAAAGGCTCCAATCTTTCCATCATACACACATTTTAAGGGTGTCTCCATATTGGAAGATGTACAATGCATTCAGAGAGTACTCAGAGCCCTTCACATTTTTCAAATTTTACATTGCAGCCTTATGCTATATTCATTTAGTCAGTCTACACTGAGTAGACTGTTGTGTGCCTTTCCAAATATCGTCTAATCAATTGGAATCCAAGCAAAGTGTAGAAACATTTCAAAGGTGATCAATAGAAATGGGTCAAAATGTCACAGCGAAGGGTCTGAATACTTATTCACTTGGATGCCATTTTTTTTATTTTAAATTTATTTGCAAGATTTCGAAAATCCTGTTTTTGATTTGTCATTACAGATTGAATTTAAATGATTATAAGACTGCAATGTGAAAATGTGAAAAAGTGATGGGGTCTGAGTACTTTCTGAATGCACAGTGTATGGAAGCTATTTATGCCTTGGAGGAATCAAAAATAAGAAGAAACAGTGTGTCTAAATGTCTAATCGTGGGCAGGTGAGAGAATCGGGAGTGAGTAATAGTGTTCAGCCTGGTCTTATTCCAGTGGAAGTTTCCTGGCAATAAACACTACTTTGTCTTCTGTCGGGACTCAGCAGAGCTGTGAGCTGTGAAATGCTGACCTGTATTAGCTATTAGCCAGCTAAGTGAACTAATTCTTGTGAGAGTCAGATGTACAGATACCGTGAGGACACCTGCTGTGTTTGATGCTCTCTGCCCATCTGCAACTCCAGACTGACACCCACTGCAGGGTTTCTGTTCCCTCAGAGAGCCAGCGCCTCACTAGCGCCCCCTGGCTCCAGCACCAACTTTTCTCATTAATTCTCTTAATTAAAATCTTCATGCTCTGCATCCTAAAGCAGCTGCTGCCAGTAGCAGCTTGTGTGTGACCCGCTTCCTTTTCAAGGCAAAATCCTCTGGTCATCACTTTGCTTGCCTGAGGATTCTCACCTGCCCTGCTTCACTTTTGCCTTCCTTCTTGTCATGTGATCAAACATGATGGGCAAGAACTGAAGCTGCTGTGGAAAACAGTGAAGATTCTGCTCCCTCATGTGTACTGGATGTTTAAGACAATTCTCACTATTGGTCTTCATTCATTGTGGATCCTGATCTCAGTATATGTAACATACTTCTGGCATACATTATATAACTAGGTCCTCCATTAGGGTGCTGTACAAGGTGGCTCCACCTTAGCAGGCGTATGATCTGCTCATCCATTTACGTGTCCACTGTTGTTTTGCAAGATAAATGAACCTTCAAAAAGAAAAAATACAGACCATAACTTCTTTCCAAGGAAACACACAGTCATATAAAAAAATAGGACACCCCATTAAATATTTAATTCTTTATTAAGAAATATCAAAATATCAACATTAGATCTTCTTTCAAATTATATCTGTAGATAAGGTGATGTAATTTAGCAAAGGAAATTAAGATGCCAATTCCTACTGAGGAAAAAGTTAGGACACCCTGTGCCCTAATAGCTAGTATTTCCCCCCTTGGCTGAAATAACCTCAATGAGACATTTCATACAACCATCTATCAATCTCTGATATCGACTGGCAGAAAGTTTTCCCCACTTTCCAATGCAGAATTCCTTAGACTGCATCTCAATAGGATTCAGATTCAGGCTTTGACTTGACCATTCCAGAACTCTCCATTTCTTTCTTGTAAGCCATTCTTTGGTAGATTTACTGGAATGTTTTGGGTCATTGTCATTTGTGTGGTCCACCCCCACTTCAGCTTCAGCTTCTGGACAAATATTTTCACATTGTCCTCAAGCAGCCTCTGATATGATGAAGAATTCATAGTGGATTCTATAATGGTGAGCTGGCCAGGTTCTGCTGCAGCAAAGCAACGCCAAACCATGACATTTCCACCCCCATGCTTCACAGCTGGTATGAGGTTCTTTTGCTCAAAATCTGTCTTTGGTTTACACTAAACTTGTCCTCTGGTACTGCGCCCAAATAATTGAATTTTAGATTCATCCATCCAAAGCACATTGTTCCAAAAGTCCCGGTCTTTGTCTAGGTGGTCTATGGCAAACTTCAGTGTTTCCCAGCAAGGGTTTCCTCCTTGATCAGCTCCCATGCAAATCAAACTTCTTCAGTCTCTTTCTGATGGTAGATGCATGTACCTTGACATCAAACGTGGCTTTTTTCCAGACTTCCTTCAGCATCTTGTGGTCTTCTCTTGGGCTAAACTTGCTAGGACAGCCTCCCCTGACCATGCCGCCAGTTGTTTTCAATGTTTGATACGCTGCCGATTTTTCAAGTTTTCCCCACTTGCAAAGAAAGGAGATATCTGTAATTTTCATCATACTGTAGGTACACCTCAATTGTGAGAGACAGAATCTTAAAAAAAAATCCAGAAAATCACATTGTATGATTTTTAAACAATTAATTTGCATTTTATTGCATGAAATAAGTATTTGATCACCTACCAACCAGCAAGAATTCTGGCTTTCACAGACCTGTTAGTTCGTCTTTAAGAAGCCCTCCTATCCTTCACTCATTGCCTGTATTAATTGCACCTGTTTGAACTCGTCACCTGTTTAAAAGACACCTGTCCACACACTCAGTCAATCAGACTCCAACGTTTCCACTATGGGCAAGACCAAAGAGCTGTCTAAGGACACCAGGGACAAAATTGTAGACCTGCACAAGACTGGGATGGGCTACAGGCAATAGGCAAACAGCTTGGTGATACTAGAACTCGTGGCCATAAGTGGAAATTAGTGGGAGAACATTTTAAAATGAATTAGAGGAAGCACTTCTTTACACAGCGTGTAGCTGGAGTATGGAACAGTCTTCCTGATAGTGTAACGCAAGCTAAAACCCTGGGTTCCTTTAAATCAGAGCTAGGTAAGATTTTAACAACTCTGAGCTATTAGTTATGTTCTCCCCAAACGAGCTTGATGGGCCGAATGGCCTCCTCTCCTTTGTAAATTTTTTATGTTCTTGTGGTGAGAAGGCAACAACTGTTGGCGCAATCATTAGAAAATGGAAGAAACTCAAGATGACTGTCAATCTCCCTCAGACTGGGGTTCCATGCAAGATCTCACCTCATGGAGTATCAATGATCATGAGAAAGGTGAGGGATCAGACCAGAACTACACGGGAGGACCTGGTCAATGACCTGAAGAGAGCTGGGACCACAGTCTCAAAGGTTACCATTAGTAACACACTACGCCATCATGGATTAAAATCCCGCAGGGCGTGCAAGGTCCCCCTGCTCAAGCCAGCACATATCCAGGCCCATCTGAAGTTTGCCAAAGATCATCTGGATGATCCAGAGGAGACATGGGAGAAGGTCATGTGTTCAGATGAGACCAAAATAGAACTTTTTCGTATAAACTCCACTCGTAATGTTTGGAGGTAGAAGAAGGATGAGTACAATCCCAAGAACACCATCCCAACCGTGAAGCATGGGGGTGGACACATCATGCTTTGGGGGTGCTTTTCTACAAAGGGGACAGGACGACTGCACCGTATTGAGGAGAGGATGGATGGGGCCATGTATCGCGAGATTTTGGGCAACAACTTCCTTCCCTCAGTAAGAGCATTGAAGATGGGTCGTGGCTGGGTCTTCCAGCATAACAATGACCCGAAACACACAGCCAGGGCAACTAAGGAGTGGCTCCGTAAGAAGCATTTCAAGGTCCTGGAGTGGCCTAGCCAGTCTCCAGACCTGAACCCAATAGAAAATCTATGGAGGGAGCTGAAACTCCATGTTGCTCAGCGACAGCCCCAAAACCTGAAAGATCTGGAGAAGAGAAAATATCTATATGGAGGAGTGGGCCAAAATCCCTGCTGCAGTGTATGTAAAACTGGTCAAGAACTACAGGAACTGTCTGACCTCTGTAACTTTAAACAAAGGTTTCTATGCCAAATATTAAGTTTATTATTAAGTAAATATTATTTTTCTATTGTATCAAATACTTATTTCATGTGATAAAATGCAAATTAATTATTTAAAAATCATTCAATGTGATTTTCTGGATTTTTTTTTTTTAGATTCTGTCTCTCACAGTTCAGGTGTACCTATGATGAAAATTACAGATCTCTCCATTCTTTGTAAGTGGGAAAACTTAAAAATCAGCAGTGTATGAAACACTAATTTTCCCCACTGTATTTTCCAGACAGTGGAATGGCTGATTCCAAACTCTATTGAGATCTTTTTATATCCTTCCCAGACTCATTTGGATCTACTTGCTTCTTTCTGAAGGCCTCAGAGAGCCCTCTGGATCTCGCCATGGTGATACAACTTCAATCAAGACGATCAAGAGCAAACCAAACTAAATGTCTGTGGTTTAAATAAGACAGGCTCCACCAATACGCTCTGTAATGATGTTCTGATCATTTTCACCTGATATGGTGCCACCTGAATCTAATTCTAGGCATTTTAAGTCATAATAAATGTGAGGGAGTCCTAACTTTTTCCTCAGTGGAAATTGGCATCTTATTTAATTTATTTTTGTAAATAAGTGAAATTGTTTCTTGTTTTTGCATAGATGATGCAATTACATCACCTATATCTAGAGATATAAAATAAGATTTAATATTGATCTGTTGATATTTCTTAATAAAGAACTAAATATTTAATGGGGTGTCCTATTTTTTCACATGACTGTATGGAACTCAGGAGTTGTGCTTAATGTCATGTGTGCAATGAACATGATCTGCTACTTGACGCAGCACCGCAAAGGTCGCACTCTTACAGTAGGTGCGCAGATTAGTGTCGAACACCTTAGCATTTCACTGCCCTCTGCGCCGCCTATTTTTTTATGACTCCGAGGTCTCTGCCCATTTAAACTCAGTGTGTTGATCTTAACCTGGAAAGTGGATGCCAATGATGGTATGTGACACTAGCTGGAAACAGAGTATGAACAGGGTACTGCAATTGTCAGCGTGTAAAGAATGCCTGTAGAGTTTACAGAGTGTAGTAGTCAACTTTTTTTCCGATTTGAAACAAACTGCTGTATTAGTTGGTACCTGTTCTGTTCAACCCTGCTACAATTCCTAAAGTTTTCTGACAACTTTGTTCATGTTTTTAAATACAGCTGTTTGTTTTTGCTCACTGTACACTCAATGACTCATGTTAGTGCTAAGCAGAGCGCAAAAATCAGTGTCACGTGTTGTAAGGGTTTGCTCTGGCAGGCATTTAAGGCAATGATATGGACAAAGCCTGTTGGCTCAAAGTAAATGATTATGATCCAATAGTATAAACCAAATGTTCTATAGACAAGAAAACCCAGTGAAATTAATTTAGGATTTTAGGCAAAAGAGTAAGTCAACTTAAAATGTAAATTCATTGTGAACAGTTTTCCTTGTAAAAGAATGTAATATTATTGTGGAAAAGATTTAAGCCCAGAATGACACATTTTCTTTCTTTTGTTTATGCTCACATAGAATCAGGCTCTCAAATGGAGATTTTATAGCCCTAAAGATTAACATTTCATTTAGAAAATTCCTCAAATCCTAATAAAAATTTTCAACACACAATATGAGGATTACATTAGTATGTACAAAGACTTATAGTACCAACAAGAGAAAAGAACAAAAGTAAGTATTAATCATATTGCTAACAATTTACTTAAGGCCATGATTTTAGTGATTTATAAGCATATTTACAACAAATAATAATGCTTTCATGAAGCAGTATGAACATGGCTATAAATATTTATTAAATGACATAACACATTATAGCCATGTGTATTATGCATTATACAGATACCTTTAAAACGCATTATAACATAAGTATAAACATTAAGGATGCTTTGTACTGCATTATGAAGGTATTTATAGTGCATTATAGATGAGAGCTTCATAAGGAATTCATAATGCATAATAAACTTGCCTATAATGTGTTATGCCTTTTTATAAATATAGTCATGTTTATAATGCTTTATGAATGCATTTTAATGCTTTATGAATGTGTTTAAAAATTACTTTAAAACATGGTCTTAAGTAAATTGTTACCTTAATATTTTTTAGAGAATAGATGTCACAATGCAAACTTGAGGTTATCTAAAACTGGTTTTATTTTTATAGAATTAATTACAACAGAGATGCAAGGCATCAATACCAAACCGTCTCAGCAATACCCTACCACTGGGTCCCCATTTCTTTCAGACAGGACACCAGATGAAATGGGAATTCACCTGTACTTGGCTGGCTGACTGGATGAAAGGTTCTGGAATGAAGACTGCTGGGGAATGTTTCAATCTTAGATGGCTGATGGGGCTGGGTGGGAACGAAACACCAAGTAAATGTATTACACAACCAAACTGCAAAACACTGACATGAGACACGGAGTCTTGTGCTTACTGAAGAAGGATGAGCCTCAAACAAAACTCACTGTTCAGTATGCATATAGAGACCTCTGGGTTCAACTTCAGCTCTCAAAGGATATAGTCGTAATAATAAGCAGGATGGGTTTTTATTAGGTAACGCTTTACATTAACTACAACTTTATAATGCTGTTATAATGCATTCATAGAACATTCATAAGCACCTTTTATTTTACAGAGGGATGTTTCCCATGCAGAATGAGGTGATTTAGGTTTTGCTAACTGTAAATTGCTACACACTTGACATGGGTCGTTTATCATGATATGGGATTATTTTGTGGATTAACACACCATATTATTTTTATACATAATGACATATGTTATTCTGTTGGAGTTATATGCTACAGCCAGTAAGTTATCTGAGAAAGCCACAGTCAACTTTTCTTTAAAAAGAGAAATGTAGGCTGAATTTAATAAAGGAAAACTAGATCTTTAAAAGCTGTGCTTCATCACTTTGTGACAGAGCTATTGTTAAACATTTGTATGTTCGTTAAACTATAGTATTAGCTATTTTAATATTTCAAGAAATGCATAAACTATAATCCACTTTCGGTTCCTTTTGAGTATTTAACACCCATTTTGATTATGTTACAACCAGATTGATATAGATGTTGAGCTCAAAATCTACCCACCCGCCTGCCTGCCCATCCACATGGTGTCTCTAACTGAGAGGCAAATAGCGGGTGAATAGTGTCACATTAGCAGCAGTCGCCTCTGCGAGCCGGGCGGTGTGATTCAAGCACTGACTGGGCTTGCATAAGCTTTCATCTTCCCAACAATGATGGGTACTTTCTCTAAAGTTGCAGTCAAAATGACCCGAGTTAATATAACACAAAGATCAGGCCTCAGTGTGGCAGTTTTCATCTAAATTTTAATGGGTTTATGTCTATTGTTCTGGCTTGAGTTATTTCTTCCAAGGGTATGTATGGGGGGTGGCTGTGATTATGTCCCACTCATGGTGATACAGGCATCACCTTCATGCTGGATAACCTACACATACAATTTTAAGTGCCCCATAACTATACGGTCCCCATAGACTTGCTTTTTGGGTCAAAGCTGTTCTCCTATCCCATACTGCATGAAGATCATCATCATGCTTGTTTCAGGAGCCCTTATGGGTGATTACACAGTGCAAAAAAAATTCTCTGCCTGTTTTCTAATTATGTAGGTGGTCGAGAGTGTCTCCAATGTAATTAAATAGAGCAGATTTTGAATTCCCCTTTCATTTTTAGATATATTTTAGCAAAAATACATACGAGGCGTTAACAATGCATGCTGGTATGAGGCAGGGGCCCATTAGAATATGTCAGAGAGGAGATCTCCATGGTCTCACTGGCTGAGTGAAGTTTCACCAACCCTGTGTGCGAGACACAGGCAGCACGGCCAGGAGATTTTCTATGAAATAAGAAATATGAAATCAAACCACAAAACCAGGCGCCTGTCTGCAGATCAAAGAAGATGTCCAGCGAAATTGTAATATGTGGCCATCACTTCGGTTACAAACTGTCACATTTGGTTGCAGTCAATGCCGGTTTGACAAACATGCATAGTGACTTTTAATTCGAAGATCATGTATTACTGATGGAGTTGCAGATTTCTATGAAGTCAGTAGATGGATTGTGAGACATGGACACTGTCCAGTGAGCTGAAACAAAGACTGGACTCCTTCAGTACTGTGTCTCTTCGGAGAATCCTTGGGTACCGCTGGTTTGACTTTGTGATGAACGAGCGGTTGCTAGAGGAGTCCCGAATGAGGCACATTACCTGCATTGTGAGGGAGCGTCAGTTACGGCACTACAGCCATGTGGCCCGTTTCCCTGAGGGTGATCCGGCTCACAGGATCCTCATTGCTGATGACCCAAGTGGCTGGACCCGGCCGAGGGGTAACACCACGTAACACCTGGCTACGGCAGATGAATGGCGGGACTGGACCGTGTGTCTGCCTGGGGGGGTCGCCAGCCAGGATCATGAGGTGTTTTTTCGTGTGGTGGGTGTGGCAACACGTTGCACCGGCGCACGCTCCCCAGCCTGACCTGACCTGGTGATTTTAATGCATTGACCTCTCAAAACTAATATAAAACTATATAAATGTACCCAGACCAACAAGACCAACCTCTACCTGACTATTGCACAAAACAAACTGTTTTTAACTGAATTACTTAAGCGTTAAAGCTGGTCAAGTACCTGTGACATACCTGTGACCGTATTCATTACATCCACACTAGACTGAACGCCATACTTCAGCCGTGACTATGAGATGTATTATCTGCTTTACAGATTTTTAAGGAACAATGATTGATTAGCGTTTTGTCCCAAGCAAAGTCAATTAGCTTACTTTGGCAGACGGCCAACTTTTTGTTGTTTTATTTTTATATATAAAAGCTGTATATAGTTTATTTTTGTTTTACACTATAGTAGTCATGATTTCTCACAATACTGTCCCAGACATGCAGACTCTGCTACACATACAAATATGCAAAATATTAACTTGCAATTATTATTAAATAGACTACCTGAATTTAATAACATGACCTTTAGATAGATAGATAGATAGATAGATAGATAGATAGATAGATAGATGTAGAATAATCTGCTGCTGCTTTGTAAATTGCATTGTGTATTTCCCAAGTCCTCCTGCACGCAGAGTGCTGCTACAGAAGTTTCACTCACGCTGACCTTCCTGCTGTATGGCCTGATTATCTTTTAAAGTCCGCCTGGACTCCAGCAGCGACGGCTTGGACGCTTCCTGCTTCTCGTTCCATTCAAGCAGCTCGGTGACAGTGAGTAGCCAAAGAAGGGCAGATCGAGACCTATGAGAAAAGGGGGTTGGCTAAACAGATATAAAGTCACATTATGCTGTCACACCTCCATTTGTTTGTCTGGTTTGTTACAGCAGGTGAGCAGGTATTCTGCACGTTTGTAAACCTTTATGGTTTGTACCGCATTTTCATTTTGCACTTCTGCTGGATTCCTCATTTGCTGGTGTTAATGAACCTTTTCCCTACACACACTCCCGGGACATTCCGGCGTAGCAGGCACGTCGCGAAGGCTATGCAGACTCGCATCCAAGCGCACCATCTCGCAACTCCCCAGCAGAGACAGGAGAAGCTGGGAAAGTCGAAACTTGGACTTTCTACTTGTGCAGATGTGTTTCGAATGGGTTGTTTTGACAGAAATACATTATGGTTTTGTCTCCCCTTTGCCAGCCCCCCCACAAATCTAGTGCGGCTCGCCGTTCAGCCTAAATTGCATCAATATGGAAAAAAATTCTCCTGGCTTGTCTTTGGGTCAGAGAGCTTGATGATTCAGCAGGAACAAACAGATTTGTCTTTATGATAAATTGACACTTGCTTGTGAAATTGACGGCCAGACTGGATTCTATTTAGAGCTCCGGTCTTTCACCGGAGCGCCTGGCCGCCCCGTTGGTATCAACCATTTATGGCTGGCGGGGGGGGGGGCATTCAACTCCCTGGCAGTGTCAGCGGGATGCGCCTTTTTTAAAAGGGATGCTTTGGCAGAACCCGTGTCACAACCCCTCATGGTGCTTTTATGGATGCTTAGTCACAACAATTACCTTGGCATCACTGAGGAGCTGTCTCACCTAAATACCAACTTACTTAGATCTACTGCACTAATGAAAAAGACGGGAAAATGCCAGAAACATCACCAATCATAAACTGACAAGTGTAATTTAGAGGAATTTCCATAAATAATTGCAGGCAATTAGTGTCAGCAAGTCGGCTCCATCTGACAAACGGAGCAATAAATTGGCTCCTCTTTAAACTTCCTGCATGTCATTCATTATATTTTTTCTGCATAGAAATGCATTTGTATTTTTGCCATGGTTATATTTGCATACTGGCATGGTACAAACAGGAATATTTGTGCAATTTTTTCTAATAAGTATTATCTTGTTAGACCCAGTAACCCTTAATAGAAAAGGAAGTGAGATGGATAGATGGATGGATGGATGGATGGCGGAAGGTTTTTGGAACAATAGCTGTAAGCAGGTAATTTTATTACTACTGATGTGTGTAACTTCCATCAATGAGTTATGCCAAATAATTGAAAATATGTATTTGGTAATTTATAGTAAAGGACGGTATATTTTCATCATAGAATTTCATTTATTACACTCAAAGTATACTCTCCATTCCATGATTAACATACTGCTGGTAAAAGCAAATTCTGTTTAGCGCTACACTGATATTCAGCAACTTTGGGCATATGGAATTGAACTGTTGAAAGTGAAACAAAACCATATTGACAAGCAAGCCATCAACTCCAGGATCACATTAACCTCAGAGGCTGGCGTAATTAAAGGCTGGTGTAATCCATTTCATGTTAGCAAGATCTTTACATTCGGGGTTTGAACGGGATGCTTGCGGTCACATGTGATGGCTTATCACCACAGGATAGCTGCTTGGTAACACATCTGTCACAGAAGACACACATGAGCTGTTGCGCCATCTCAGAGTGGTGTAAAGCTCTCTGTGTGTATCTGTGGTGGGTAGGAACCACATTGTCATGGTAATAACAGCCTGTGATGGATCTTATTGATGGTAAGTCAATCACAGGCCGGTGTGGAACAATTCAAGCAGCTGTAAAAAGCACGTCAGTAAGCGCGTTCTACCCTTTTACTTGCCGAACTTCTCACTTTCCTAACTTTCTTCCTCAGAAACAAGCACTTTCTAATCCTCTAGGGTGACGGTGTGCTATTTTAGCCTCAGAAGACCCAGTTTGTTTATGCTGAATTATCAGTGGGGAAAGGGTGGGTTCCATATTCTCAGGGGATGTCTAAAAAGACACTTTACATTGAAACAAATCCCAGAATGCATTGTGCAGAATTCTCTAGGGTTTTGCGACGGAAACCTCTACAGGTCTACATTGTAGGCTGGTAATTCCAGCAGCTGTTGAAGGTCTGAGTCTGTTTCCTTTGTAGGTGCTCACCGGCTTATTCCTGTAATCACCGTTTCTTGTGGGACCGGTCAAAACTGTTAAACGGCATTTAATGTCTATACTGAATACACAGACTATAAAATCTTTTTTATGGTAATACAACATGTTTGTGTATCAATAAAAAAAATAATTTGAGGGCTCTGTTAACAATCTTTTGCTCATTTTGAAATGTTAATCTTCTTTTTGTCACAACATCAGTTACATTGATTTTTTTTGGTCATGCCGTACTAATCTAACAGTGTTATCAACCACCCCCCATCGCGACCGACGGCACACCACACGTACTTCTCCAGACGCCCCAGTTTGTGTAGCTGACTACGTTGGTGCCCCCTCAGAAGCAGGAGCCCTAGGAGACCCGCCTATGTCGCCCATAGGATTGACTGGCCCTCATCCTTAAATTCACCGGCTAGTCTCGAGTCCTACAACAACTATTGTATTACATCATTTTCATATGAGCTTTGCATATATTTAAATGATATTGATATATATATTATGTTAAATATGACCAGCACCAAAAGGAGTGTAGCTCAGTGGGTCAGGCCTTGGGCGTCTGGTCCAAAGGTTGCTGGTCCAAATCCTGACGTCATCAGAGTGATTTTGCTGTTGGGCCCTTGGCCCCAATTATTCATGTTACTGGCTGACTCTGCTGTTACAACTGTATGTTGGATATGATAAGTAAAATAAGTAAATGTGATTATACTCTATAGTTAAAGGGGTTGAACTTGAACTATTAGTATTACTTCCAAATATAAGAAGCATAAGAATATAAAGAATCTTGCAACTGCTTGTCCAAAGAAGCCGACCCCAGGAAGTACAGCATAGGCCAAAACTATATTATAATATGGGCTTTTTGTGATATTGTTTTTTTCTAACCATTCACCGAATAATATAAGATTCTTCTAAGGTTATGCTTGCTTGTGTTCGTATTCTGCCTTTAGTTGCTTTTAAATGTAAGGACTGAATGATTACTGTGACATTTTACCGGATCTCAGCTTGTTAGCCTCACATCCTGCAGCTCACAGACACGCAAACTCGCCTGTCGGCTGTCACGGCTGCCGCTCTGACAGCCAGTGGCCACATCCCGCCGGCTCGCTGCAGAAGCAGGAAGCCACATGTCTGTCTCGCAGCTTCGTGTGTCTCTGAAGATGGGCCCGGCTCAGCAGACAGGTGTGGAGATCAGGCCTAGTGGACAGGCCCGGAGGACAGGTTAGGCGGACTGCGGCTCTTTCAGAGAGGGCGCCCACTCTCGCCATCACTGCAGCTACCGCTGTATCACACTCCGCAGAGGCGCTGAAGCATCGGCCGCTGTAACGGATTTTATTGTGAAGCGACATGGCGTTCTGAGTCTTCACATATCAGTCGAGAGCTGCCTGACAGATCCCTCAAACTGCCTGTCCTTCACCCGCTCGTCCCTTTATAATAAGCTGAAAACAGCCAAAAATAACAGGAATTGATTGATGCAAAGAACATGCATTAAGTATGTTTGAGGTTGCAGAAAATAGGAGGCTTTCCCTCTGCTTAAGATGCCTGCTTTTGAAAGCTTGTTGATTCACTTTTTAATTAAGCAGCAATATTACTATGTGATTATATTATTATGAGACTATTATAATCCTAAAGCAAGAGATTTTTGATTATATTAATGTAGTTTTATTATATTATTATAGATTATATTAATATAGATTATATTAATCTAAGTTTTAGATGATTATCTTTCAAATATGATTGTTAAAGATGGTTGGTGACTCTTAAATCATGTTTTAATGCCTTCAAGCCCCTTAAATGTGAAGCATAGTGTCTGGAAAGGTTTTGGCATCATTTGCATAAAATGTATAGAAGAGGGAAGTGTTCATAAAAAAAGAAAAAAGAAATGAATACTGACATTTGGGGGGTGGCAGTGGGTGCAGTGGTGCCCTGGTGCCTCACACCTCCGGGGTTGGTGGTCTGAATCCTGTCCCTGGTCTGTGTGTATGGACAGGGGCGTGTTAATGCACAGGTTTACCTGGGGGGCTTCCACTAAAAAGGGGTTTCAACAGACCTTGTTTAATAATATTTGAACACCATCGTAAAAAAGAGTAGTAGCACTTCTACTTAACAGAACAGGACTCAAGGCAGTCTTTTTCTCACCCGTAGCTGCAAGTCAAACCAAATTTGGAGCATGATGTCATATTTTCACTGTGCCTGTACTTATCTGTATGTGCTACACAGGGTTAAAATTTTCCCAGCAGTAGTCGCCTTATATGACCCTCACTTTTAGTTTTCCCATTGGTAAACTTTTCATTATTTTTATTACTTTTCGGTGTGCCTATCTCCCTGGGAAAAGAACTGCAAAGGTATCCTATGACAACAATTCTATTACAATCATGCTGGCAACAAGGCACCCACTATAAATGTAATTGATTTATTAATGATGTGATTGATTAATAATTTGATTGACTAACGTTTCTCTATGAACCTATTATCTCATTATCCATAGATTTGTCGAGCAAATGTCTTTGAAACTGTAACAAAGGCGCTGTCAGGTTGCTTTGTATAGCACTGGGGACTGACTCTGTATTGGGACTGCAGACAACCGCGGACACATCGGGAAAATGGGCATTTTGAGCGGACCTCCGCATGGTTTAGGGATTTGGGGATTGTAGATTTAAAAATCCCAGTAAAGCTGTAGGCTGTATGAGGGAACCTATCCTAAATTACAGGGTATTTTCTCTCGACCCCCAAGTCTGCATACTTTTAAAAAGAGGTAACTGTGGTGCTTGTCCTGGATAAAGTCAGTTTGATATTAAATACATTAATTCTTCATAATATGGGTCATTCTCCATTTGGAGTGGGAAACCATGTCACAGAGGATTTAAAAAGTTTATAATGTTAGGCACAGTTCCAAGAATCTGCATGTATAGTTTCATACAGGTATGTGTAATTAAATAATACCATTTCCCTCATGATTTGTTAGATTCATTGGCGTAAATTACAGGGGGGGGGGATGAAAACCGGATAATAATCATGTCTCCCCCTAAATGAGTGGAGACCTCAACCCTCCCAAAGTTCAAACCAAAGTTTGAACACTTGGTTAGATTATTCTGTTTTTACTATGTTTCATAGTTACTTCCATACATCCATCCATTTCCTGAAACCGCTTAATCCCAACTGGGGTCGCGGGGCGGACCGGAGCCTATCCCGGGAACAATGGGCGCAGGCGGGAACCAACCCTGGGCAGTCGCCAACACACCGCAGTCATAGTAACTTTACACCTGTAAAATAGCTTGTCACACAACTGAACATTTGAGAAACAGCTGGTCTGGAAAAACAACATTTTACCTTATGATATTGTTTAAAAGAGCTCAAGTGTAACTATATGCATTGATGTACTAAATTCAAAAAAGTATGTCATTTATTTTAAAAATACCTTTATCACACAGATTTTGGTCACTGGTGCCACTGGGGCATTTTTTAATGATGCCATTTTAACATAGCAATATGTCCTCTATGAAACTGCTTCCTTGGGTCAAGGGTCATCATAGAGGAAGTATCTCAGGGAATGACAAGGTGTGTCCATACTTACTCATTTTACTTAATAAATATATCAATAATTTTGTTTCCCAGGCAGCACATAACATCTACACGTCACTGGTATTATGCACTGTAAGGGCTGGGTAACTGAATCTTTGTCAAAATAATCCCGTGTAGCTTTTATATAATTGATTTTAAATAGTTACCCCACCCTGAGGCAGCCATTTAATAGTGTTATAGTTCAGTTATGACAAGTTCTTCTTTTTGACAATATATTGTGTTTATTAAGAACAACTTATTTGAACTTTTGTTAAATACAACTTTAAACAGCTCCTTAACACTTTGTACAGTCGTGGCCAAAAGTTTTGAGAATGACACAAGTATTGGTTTTCACAAAGTTTGCTGCTTCAGTGTTTGTAAATCTTTTTGTCAGATGTTTCTATGGTATACTGAAGTATAATTACAAGTATTTCATAAGTGTCAAAGGCGTTTATTGACAATTACATTAGGTTTATGCAAAGAGTCAATATTTGCAATGTTGGCCCTTCTTTTCCAAGACCTCTTCAATTGCCCTGACATGCTGTCAATCAACTTCTGGGCCAAATCCTGACTGATGGCAGCCCATTCTTGCATAATCAATGCCTGGAGTTTGTCAGAATTTGTGGGTTTTTGTTTGTCCATCCGCCTCTTGAGGATTGAGCACAAGTTCTCAATGGGATTAAGGTCTGGGGAGTTTCCTGGCCATGGACCCAAATTGTCGATGTTTTGTTCCCAGAGCCATTTAGTTATCACTTTTGCCTTGTGGCACGGTCCTCCATCATGCTGGAAAAGGCATTGTTCGTCACCAGACTTTTCTTGGAAGGTTGGAGAAGTTGCTCTCGGAGGATGTTTTGGTACCATTCTTTATTCATGGCTGTGTTCTTAGTCAAAATTGAGAGTGAGCCCACTCCCTTGGCTGAGAAGCAACCCCACACATGAATGGTCTCAGGTTGCTTTATTGTTGGCATGACACAGGACTGATGGTAGCACTCACCTTTTCTTCACCGGACAATCTTTTTTCCAGATGCCCCGAACAATCGGAAAGGGGATTCATCAGAGAAAATGACTTTACCCCAGTCCTCAGCAGTCCAATCCCTGTACCTTTTGCAGAATATCAGTCTGCCCCTGATGTTTTTCTTGGAGAGAAGTGGCTTCTTTGCTGCCCTTCTTGACACCAGGCCATCCTCCAAAAGTCTTCACCTGACTGTGCCTGCAGATGCACTCACACCTGCCTGCTGCCATTCCTGAGCAAGCTCTGCACTGGTAGTGCCCCGATCCCGCAGCTGAATCAACTTTAGGAGACAGTCCTGATGCTTGCTGGACTTTCTTGGGTGCCCTGAAACCTTCTTCTTAGACAGCTGTAGAATTTTCAGATGAAGTTCAGTGTATATATTATTACTTGTGAACTTCTACATTGCCTTTTCCTACGTGACTATGCTTGTGAGGGCCTTATGAGTGATGTGCAATGGCCATGAGTGATGTGCAATGGCCATGAGTGATGTGCAATGGCCAAAGTCAGACAGCAGATATTTAGAAAGAGTTTCACAATGAATATTTAACAAGGAGAGATTCTGATGCCTCTGTCAAAATATTTTTAATCAGCATAAAAAAAAATTGAATTGACAATTCTGATGGCCCGTTTTACAATTCCATGAAAGCGCTGAAGTTAAATGACAGGCAGTTCTTCTCCCTTGGTGACATCACTCAAACTAGTGCGAGTCCTTACTTGAATCTAAAATCAGCAGTCCAATATGTAGAAAAACGAATAGCTCTGGACAATCACAGTATATAGATTGGTTCAGGAATATGACACTTTGGTCCCAAATAAAGTCAGTCCTGCTAACAAATCGTAGTGAATCACATTTACTCCAAAACATTTGTATGTAAATCGCCTTGTTTACATTACGGTATGTGTGCAATTTAAGAATCTTATCAGTCAAACCTTTCTTGGGGGAAAATGGTTTATATTTATATTACACAGGTGTAATTTTAAAGTTTAAATAACCTACTGCGTGTTCTTGGAACCATGAATATGCGATCTGAAAAACTGCAGTTTTGTGAAAGTTGAGCTGATGCATGCACCTGGTTTTAAAAGGCTGTTTCAGATGAAATATTTTTTTGACATTTTTGAAGAGCTCTTATCAAAACTATCGGGACATCAGGATTGTTAAATTTGCATGTATTTGCATTTTAGATATTGTATATATTTAGCAACACTGTCTCTCAATATCTGTTATGTAATGTGTTTTTTGAAATAAATATTTAAAATTTGGGACACTAGACAGATACCCTGGCTATACATTAGTAGGAAGCTTCTCCTATCAGCTGAATCCCCACGGACTGCAGTTTGAAGATGATTAATTATTTTATATATCAAAAAGGGCCTGAAAATGCAAATAAGCTGTTAAGATAATAAGATAACAAAACTGTCTTACAAGACAAAAATGTCAACATTCATTTAATATTGTGGTCATTTCCATCTAATTAAATGATAACATAGTTGTATTAAAATAAGCCTGTATTCATGGTTGGACTACATGTTTCTTTATTATTATTATTTTTTTAAATCAGCTTTTCTATACCAAATTCATTTTTTGGATGGCTTTGAATGTCTTGAATAAAAAATTATTTGCAACATCAAGCCAAAACGAGTGTGTCCACTATAAAAGGACAATAATCACAGAGTGCTTTGCCAGAGCTGTGGGTCATATTACACAGGGGGTAATTAAGTTGGTAAATAACCTGCTTAGAATGGTGATATATAATAAAACTGCTAATTGCTACAAACAGTACATTAACAATATTGACTGTGATTAAATTATGATTTATTTGGGCCATTCTCCCTACATCTGGATTTTTCACTATGTGAATTAAACAAGTATAGGCTCCCCAATCGGAGCTTTGTAAAAAGTTGTCTTTGCAATAAGGAAATGTACTTGGATCCTAACCGTCAGTCTTAAAGTGATAGAGATTTGGAGAGGGAAATGATCACTGCTTCAGTATATAACCTATAACAAATTATTAGAGGTACACAATGAAAATTTCAAATGTGCCCTTTCGATTTGCAGTAATAATGGGAATAGTGGGAATGCTGGTATCCAATCAGTTTTCCCTGTTCCAGCCTAAGTACTGATTCTGATGATTCTATATCATACAGGACACGTGACCAGGAGACACCCTGGGCTGGATGTCAGCCCATCGCACTCACACACGTTACATGCTGTTTCAAGACATTTGATTTCCACATGGACACTTGGACACAGAAGGTATGAAACATTTATTGAACCATGCCATATATGATATACTTCATGTGGTTAACCATAATTCATGTAGTATAGGAGCCACTATTGCTGCACATAATATTGAGGAAAGCAGGGTATATAGAAGAAAGACATGCCTACTGCATGCCAAAGGCTGTCACCTACAGGCCCATAATAACGGCCATGATAAAGAGCTGCACCACAGGATAAGACTGTAGGGATCTGGCCATGGCAGGCAAGCCCAGTCAGATTGTTAAGGCCTTTCTCCTCAGAGTCCCGTCAGCGTTTATTGCACAATCCTGCAGCAGCAGTATATTTGATTTCAGTGTAAACTTCAGCTGAACCCGAATTTGCAATTCTATTGCAATCTTCATAACCATGTCATGAAATTTTAAAGATGTGTACAATATTCAATTCCTTTTAGGTCTGGTATAAAATATTCTTTCTTTTGACAGAAAAGAGGTTAAAAATAGTTGCAACCCCCCGCCACACACACACACACACACACACACTCTGTTCCCCCCCCACCTCCTCTCTCTCTTTCTCTCGCGCCCCTGCCATCCATCTTTCTCATAGAATTGAATCCTACAAAAAGCCAATGAACTTTACATCGGTGATTTTTATCTCTGATATTTCTTCCCATTTTGATTCTCTGATCACATTTTCTCCCTTCATCTGCTTCAGTGCAGCAGCAGGCTGTTATAATTCATATACTTTAAGCCACAGTGTTTCCTTAAAACTTAATTGGTTGATTGCTGTTTTATGTAACCTGTTTTTGTACTGGAATCCATGGTGCTGGTGTTTGCTTTTATAGTTTTACATCATGTGGGTCTCCATAGTCTGGCCAAAGCTTCCCTGCTGTTGGTCTCCCAGAAGGCTTTTCAACTGTGAGACATTTGGTGTGTAAAACAATAATAGCTTTTGGTCTCTTTGTAAAGGTCAAGCTGAAACAGTTTTGAATAAATGGACTGACCTTACATACAACTAAACAACCCCAGCACCTCAGAATACCCAGACCAGCCATCTAATTTCATCCTGTTCTTAATTGTCACTGCAAATGGTCATCATAATCATTTTCCCATCACCTTTCCCGGTGAGGGTCAGGGTGGAAAATGATGATGTCAGTGTTAATAATGTTTTCTCGTTTTTTGGCTGGACCAAAGGGCAATTGGTCTCAGATTGAAAATTAAAACTGTTGTCAGCAGTTCTGAGTTGACTTGTCTTGCTCCCTCTTGAGCAGTATGCGTGCATCATACTTCAAAACATGAAAACAAATAAACAAATGGGGGGGGGGAAATCCCTGTTTTGCTGTTTCTGCCTGTTGCTCTGTTAGACCTTCTCCCATCTTTGTGTCATATGGCACTGTTTGCATTCCACCTGGGATGAACTTCACAATGAACACTAGCTATATCCTGTTGAACTTCATTCTTGCCCTGGTGTAGGTCTCAGTCAATAGATATCACATCATTAGATACTATACTAACTTTACAAAATATGCATCTCGAATGTATGGGCAAGTATTAAGGGAGGCACTCATAATCCCCCTTGAATGTATATCAGTCTTCAAAAGATGTGACTCTAGCACATTTATTAATTCATCAGTCTGATGCAAGTTGCCTGACATCCTCTCATTGAAACTAAAATCTCTATTGAATATGCAACAAAACGTCTGATTGGCACAAGTGTTTCTAACGCTTCGTTCAGAAGATAAGACAATATGCCCCGTTCCCCGGAAAAAAATGTCAGACACGAGCCATCAGAATATAAATTGCCGTGAAACGTTGGGGGAGGCACCGGCAAAGTCACTATGAAAGTGAGCCCTCTGACAAGGGTGACTTCTTAATGATGTATGTGAGTCTGCCTCGTGTTTATTGTACTGTCTGGCCAGGACAGTTTACGTCATTGATGAACATGATGACAGTCGCCCACCAACTTCAGAAGACAGGGAGTGGGGAAGTGGCCACCTTCCCCAGCTGCCGTGCAAGTCCTACAATGCTGACACTCTGAAGTGCCAGGGGGAATGTCTGTGTGCGCTTTTTTCTGCTGCTAGGAGTTTGTCCGACAGTTTATTTTAAGATTACAATCACACCAAATGGCGCCCCTCTGTGGTGAAGGCGGCAAGAATGGTTCCTTATATATTACCGTAAACTCTCAGCATTTTTTGCATGCACTTTCTTAATTTTCTTCCATATTTTCCACAGACTTTCTCAGCAGTAAAACGCATAAAATATAAGACTAAACTTTGGTGCACAAGGTAATCAAACACTTTGCAGAAAGGCTTAATTAGGGTCAGGCTTAAGAGCTGCTCAAGTTATCATGCCACTATTCTTTGGGCAGCTGAATCATTTTGAGCACTGTGGGCAAACACAGTGCGAACCTTCTAATCATGGTGGTTATAGTATCACAGTTCAGTAGTGCTCCATCAAGACCTGCTCCATCAAGGCCTGGATTCGTCATCATTAAAGAGACAAATTGTTCTGCTCTGTACTAGAGAATTCTACCCAATAATATCACATGATCCGCCTGTGACCTGATTCTGAGTCTGGGCAGATATCAGCGACTAAAAACACGGTAGCAAGTCCAGATCTAAATCACATAAACATGCTGCTAAAAAAATTGAAATGTGTAGGTGATGTTTTTAAACCTGTCCATGTCATGGAGATCCAGCAGGTTTGGACTAATAGGTGTCACACAATGTGACAAGGGGTCTGATCAATATTGGAGACAGCTGGTTATAGCCATTGCTACTAAGGATGGTGTTTCTTTACATGGGGGTATTGAATGCAACAACATTTATTAACAAAGTTCTTCTCAGTGCTAAATCATACAACTGCCTTCCGTGCTGGTTTATATACTTGTTATCGCTTTTATATGACAGAGTAACAAACCACGGAAAATGTGCGAAGGTTCTTGCCCTGCTTTTGGTAAACACTGTAAAAATGAAACACAAGTCCGATTATTTATGCTCCAGTGGACATTAGTGCAGTGCTGCCAGTTTATTGCTTACTGCTTTTGCTCATCTCCATGCTCTGAGGTTTGAGCTGCAGAAAATCACACCGTTTAGACCCCAGGCCAGCCTTCTGCTCGTCTGTTTTCTCACCATCACTGACACAGTGAATGCCCTAGACTGCACTTGTCCTGCCAAATAAGACACAAACAGGCAAATCCAGGCAACCAGGTTTATTGAGAGTAATACAGGGGAAAGTCGTAAGCCGTATCTAGATCGTTATCCATAGCCGTCCTATCCAAACACCGAAAGCCGTGATCCAAAGTCGTGGTTGAGAGGGAGAGTGCCGAGGATTGAAGAGCCAGGAGATCAGTCCGGAGACACAGACGAACAACACCGGGAGATCCACAACCCATATGAAAAAAAACTGTATGATTCATATACAGCAACCATATATTTTTCTTACTTAATTCAGCCAGAATTGCCTTCTGTGTTTC
>JAODKC010000098.1:1070538-1088462 GCA_026777985.1 Mormyrops attenuatus | reverse complement strand
TACTCTTATTGTTTACCCTATGCTTCCCTGCCTTATTGTTTACCCTATGCTTCCCTGCCCAGTTTCCTTTGTAGCTTGGTTTATAGTTCTGTTTATACTGTTTTCCCCTCTTCGGTTCTGACCCCTCGTGGTCTCTTATTTTGTGCCTTCCCTAGTGTGTTTATCCTGTTTAATAAACCCCTTTGTCTGGAGATGTAAGTAGATCACCCTTTTCCCCCCACTTGTGCCATGCTGTGGTGTAACAAGTACACGCAGAAAATAGTTAACCCAGGCACAAACAGGGAAGACCAAAATCAGAAAGACAAAGCAGAGACAAAGGAAACAGTACCTAACACTAAGGGAAATAAAACCAATATAAATTAACCGAAGGGTGAGACTGGCCTCTGGCTAGCCGCAAACTCATGACAAGCAGGGATGATAGTCTAAGTCACATGCTCAACCCACTGAGCTATGTGGCAGTCCAGGCTACAGGGAAAATGCACTAGCACACTGGGACTGAAGGGCAAGAGACAGGGAGAAGACCAGGATGGCCAGCGCCACCTGCTGGTCAAAGGAGGAGGGAGCCATGGAGCACAGGGTCGGACAGGTGCTGATACTGACAGGTATCCTCCTGGGCAGGTGAATGCCTGTGTGCTTTCCTTACCATGGAACAGCATCCCGTCTCTGCTGCCTGTCTGGATAAAGTGACTGGAAGGCAGCTGGATCAGTGAATTAAGAAAAACATACACCAAAGCTTTCATCTGCTGGACCATGACAACCCCTGATTTAGAAATATAAAGGCTTTTGATTTCCCAACAAGGACTAAGGGAAAGACATTATCTCACATCACACTGCAACAAGTTTTTACACGTTTAATAGTTGGACAGCTTTAGAGAGAAAAGGCTGGGAGCCGTTTTGTTAGGTCAGTATTAAAACAAGTGAACTGCTTGTTTGATTAGAATGTTTAACGTAAAATTCCTGACATCCGTTATTCACTGCTAAGACCTCACCATGGCATTGTAGTGTGCTGATAATGGCAAGCAAGTTTTTGAAGACAGGCCAAGTTTACGATTTACAGCTGCTGCTGTAATCACACCTACTGCTGAGAATATGACTTTGAACATTAGTAATTTTGTCATTTTCGCAGCATTCACAATTAGTTCTTTATTAATTGGGATTATTACCAAGTCACACTTGGTCAGTTTGATTTTGGTCCCCTGTTGTGTGTGTGTGTGGGTGTGGGGGTGGGGGTGGGGGTGGTATTGGTTCCTTGCATTATATCTTTTTCAGAAAACCAAAATACTGTACTTAATTGTGTCTATTCCTTCACTTACCTCCTATTGCTTCTCAAACAATAGTACAAAATTATTTGCTATTTTTATAGATAGTTTGCATTTTATAAATTTAAATTAATTAAAGGTAATGCTAATAAAAAGAATGAGAACAGAATGAGAGCTATTAGTTTTTCTGTGTTCTCGTTGTTGACTTCAAAATGCGTTAATGCAATAATGCCTGTGAAACAACTGGAGCAGGATGTGAAATATTTCAAAAAGAAAGCAGGACACAAGCTGCATCAAAGGTCATGTTGGTGAGCAATTTCAATGTTCCCCAATGACATCACAATTACCTCCATTACAGAACAGGAAATTAAGACCCTTGAATATACACAGCTGCTAGAACACACTGAGAACCCCTTTAAAACATCTGTTTACTTGTGTGCTAATAATTACTGAAGGCTTTTCAGTTCTTTAGTACTATTTAAGAACCTGAAGCACACTGGCTCTCCAGTGCGTGTTGCCATAAAGCATGGGTTTAATCAAAAATAACAAAAAATAATCTAATTTATTGCACAGCCTTGATGATTACGACATGACCTTCCAGGGACCTTCTGAAAAGCACCTCCCTAGCATTGTGTCTGGTTTATATGATTTGTCTCCCTACACGGCTCTTCTGTGGGACTTCCTGCTGGTGCAGGTCTGAGTTGTCTATATCATGCATCAGGCTTAGAAGCTTCTCCAGCAGCAAGACAGCAGAGAACTGGAACTCAGCCTTGATGTTCCACAGTACACCTACATATGTGGATACAGAAGGTGGAAGTCGATCTGTTGTATTGTACACGGAAAGCAGGCCAAGTCTGAGGTAATGTCAGCTGGGTCTGAAATCTGGCACGCCATCGTGAATAAAATGCATGACGCTTTGTTCTGTGGCCTGAAGAGCAGTCTTGATGCTGACTGGAGGTCCTACCAGTTTAGTAGCTTGTGCTGATATTGTCACGGCACACTGATGCCATACATCATGGAGAATGAATCCACTAATAAAAATGTCACACAATTTATATAAAGATTTCAATACCTTCAGTATTTGTTGTTATGTTTGATGGCGTGTGTATATATATATATATATATATTTTTTTTTTTTTTTATTATTTTAGGTCAAAAAAAGAATAACAATGAAATATTTCATCTGATTTTTCCTGAAAGATCTGTTTTGAACAATACTGGTGATATTGAAGTTTAAGACACATTTAGTCTGTTAAATATTCCAGAGACAGTGATGAAACAGCACAATCCAGGTGTTCATTAGACAGGAAGCATTGTAGGGCTCCCCAGAAGGTCACTGGTGGTCCAATTGAACCTCATTGTCGTGGGGGATCAAAAGCTTTTTTTCTCACTCAAAAGGTCTTCATCAGGCCTTTGATCTCTCAGCTACTGTTGGCACAGAGGAGTCAAACCGTCAGAAGGGTTCAATTAATGCCCATACCTCAATAGCATTACTCAGTGCTGATGTGCATAAACTTTCAATTTCCATTAATGGCTTTCAGATAAGCTCCCAAAATGCTCATCACAACCAGAAGTGTGAGCATGGACTGTGAAAGAATTTCTGATCTTAAGATTTAACTGAAAGTGGAAAAATATATTTGTATAACATTTGTTCAGATAGCTATTTCCCTGTCTACCAAAATAGGTTTGTGCTCCTTTAAGACAAAAAATAATCAGAACAACATTACATTTTTACAATCACTTTGGCACTAGTTTCAGAACTTTGATGTCATTTTTTCAAAACTCTAGTCACAAAACTCAACATGGGCACCATTTTTAAAACTGGCTGTCCAATGTTCAAAACATTGCATTTTGCATTTATATTTTTAAAGAAAACTTGCACTTACAGAATCATGGAGACAGTTCTTCAGATCACCCATATACAAGATACCAATAGTTACACAGTTCGGTAATTCAGCAGCCGGAGAGCGGTGCTTGGGGGCGGTGCGCATCCCTAACCGTTAAGCCACCACTGCCCACATGTACCCTACGAGTATCCCCAAAAAAAAATCAACTGTAGTGTTCCTCACCTGCCTTACAGAAGCACCTCCATGTGGAGAAAAAATTCTCAATTGGGTTTAGAAAAGGAGACTATGGGGGCAAGTACACAGTGGTCAATTGTAGATGAAGCTGAAACCATGCCTGCACCAGCTGACCATGATGGAACCTTGACATTGTCCCACACAAAAACATAGCATGACGCTCAGCAGACCCTGGCCCCAGGAAGGCAGGCAAAAAACGAGACAGCATCTACACACAAGAGGCTCAACACCAACCATAACAACTCACTACCCTTCTCTTTATACTACACACACAGCCCACCGTGCTGGCTCCCTCAACCACCCCAACATGTCATGGTGGGTACACCACATCACGCTATTACTACAGTAACATTAACAGACACTAGCGCGGCACATGGCATCACATACCAGGAACCACACATGGACCAGGGCAGACATATTAACAGTGACACAGTACAAGGGCTAGTTACAACATATACACCCAGAACGCACTGGGAAACATGTAAATTAGCGGCAACAAGAGGAATCTTGCCAACGCTACAATAGGTCACGGCAACAGCTCTACAGACCAGAGTTAGCTCATCAAAGAATGCTACAAGGAGCTCTGCATTGTATGAGCCAATACAAGGTCTGTGTCCCACCACACCATTTTCTGATATAGCCGCACACATGGTGATGCTGGCCCCACGTTGTCTGGGTACTTGGATGGTTGCCTTCTGGCTAGCAAAATTCTGACCTTTCCTCCTTGTCTTGGCCAGGTTGAAGCCTGCCTCATCTGGAAAAATATATATTTGATGGTTTTTATCAGCATTCAGGGCCATCATCCTCTAAGTAAAAAGACATGTTGGAAAGAGAATCACTTATCAATGATGGGGAATCTTTCACAAACATCATGCAGCTGAACTTACCTGAACATACTCAATCCTCAGATACGTCTCGCTCGTGGGAATTTTACTTACACAAAAATGTTTGGAGGGCAGAACAAAAAATGATTGGTTCAGAGAGATAACCAATCAGATTGTAGAGGAGGTGGGTCCAAGACATCTGATTGGTTGGTCCTGTCTCCTCAAGTGGCTTTAGCCCATCTCTTCTATAATCTGATTGGTTGTCTATCTGAACCAATCATTTTTCATTCTGCCCTCAGAGCATTTTAGTATAAGCAAAACTTCCATGAGCTTGCATTATTCTATCTCAAAAGGCACATGGTATAGCTGTTTTAAGGAGATTTGATACCTTTTCAGCATGCATGCAATGGTTGGGAAACTTATGGCTTCCACATTGTTGAAGATATCTTCATTGTCCAGGTTGTGCTTTCTGATAAGGTGTAAGGTGAATGTTATTTCTGGCCTGGACCAAGTTGACCACAGTCTGCTCTTGTTCGTCAGTTCGGAGTTTGGCTCTGTCTCCACTGTTTGGTTTAGTCTCAATTCTGTAGGAAAAATTACAGGAGAAACATGACTTCATACTATAGAACACATTTTCGTAGTAACACTACCTACTGTGCGCTACACATTGGCATGCTGTATACAGTCGTCTGACGACTAAGAGTAGCCTACAGTATTGTAATGTTCACTTTAGTGCATGCTGAAGACTTACTGGTTCTCATTGTGGAAGGTTCTGATGACTGAGGCCACAGTTGATCTTCTGAGGTTTGGTTGAACCACTCTAGCTGCCTCAGTCATTGTCATACCATGATTTATGACAGTCATTGCTCTAATCTTGTGAGATACTCTTTGTTGTTGCTGCCACTGTCTTAGACTGCGGACTTGTCCTCCACCACGTTCCCCTACACCACTCAGAAGGGGCCCATGGCCACCTCTCTGGTGAGGCCCAAGCCCGCCTCTAAGACGAGGCCCTCAAACACCTCTCAGATGTGATGCTTGTTCCCTGCAATTCCTGTGACCACCGCGTCTTCCTTGTCCTGCTTGACCACCTGCCGGCTCCATGTTACAGTATCGCAATGTTGCTGTGGATACCACTTACAGCCATGGAAAAAAGTAAAAGACCACTCTATATTTTAAAACAAATCTACATTTTTAAATCCCGGTTTAATCCTGGATCTGCCGGCAGTAGGCTGCGCTGCGCAGTAGGTTGCTTCCAGGTTCACAGTTTCTAAGACAGTTGTACACAAGAACAAGGTGAAGCAGGAGACACTGGGAATGACCTGAAACCAGTCAGGTAAAGGGCAGAAGCGACTCTCTAATGCCAGAGATGACTGTGAACTTATCCGAGAATCAGAGGATGACATCAAGTGACCTTCAAAAGGAACGGGAAACACTAAGTGCAGGTGTGAAGTGCACTGCTAGGACAGTTCGTATCAGGCTCCTAGAAGCAGGACTGAAGTCCCATAAAGCAAGGAAGAAGCCCTTCATTAATGAGAAGCAGGGAAGAAGCAGGCTGCAGTTTGCAAAAAAAAATTACATTATTCACAGACGCACACCCTTAAATTCAGAAATGAGCGAAACAAAAATTTGTGCAATAGATAGTTAGACTGTAATGAAATGAGCAGTCATCTCAAAATGCAGTGTGATTTGCATTTTGAAATGGTATTACGTTATTATGTTATTATGTTAAGTTGGGTCATTTTGAGCTAGTGATTTCAATTCAATGAACAAATGATTTTTGGTCAATGTGTACTGTACCCAAACAATTGGATAAAGTGTTAGAGCTTTGAAAAATGTGCATTTTGGTCATTGGCTGACCAAAATTGGCATGAGTTTAATGTCTGGAGTTTTGAAACAATACACCAAGGTTATGAAACTAGTACCATAACGAATGTAAAAATCTGTAATATCATAAATATATTACTTACGCATAAATTCAAAAATGCTGCATTTATTTTTGTGTAATTTCAGTTGATATTATGCCCAGTGCCTGGTGCGTGAGTGTGCCCTGCGATGGGCTGGCCCCCCGTCCTGGGTTGTTCCCCGCCTCGTGCCCGTAGTTTCCGGGACTCCCCGCGACCCACTGGGATAAGCGGTTTGGACGATGGATGGATGGATTATGCCCAGTGGGATTCTGGCATTTCTTTCCCATCAGCTTGTTTCTGTGTGTTACTGGACGTTTGGTCTGGTCGATATGGAAAACCTTTTAGGAGAATATTTATTTACTTGTTTGTTTGTTTGCACGTTCGTTTGCATATCAGTTGATATCGATAATTATCATGGTTTAATTCACATCATTATTTCTTTACTTCAAGACTCCATTTCCTTAGAATTGTCCTTATACACATTCAAATGAAAAGATGACAAATTGAACGGATTGCAAGCTGATATCTAATTTCAATAAATAAATCATACACTAAACCTTTTTAGTCTTAGGGCGTAACACTAAAAATGCAGACATTCCGCTGTGTCGCTTGGATTTCTCTATAACTGCCTCACTGATTGTTCGGGGAAGCAGGTTTGCCATTGCTGGTAGAGTCGTCACGTATCCCGTAGTGAAGGGAAAAAAATGCTGCGTCCCATTTTTAAGCAGTATGGGACAATATTTGTCCCATATTTCTTGAAATGGAAACCATAATTGCTGGTGCTTGTGCTGCAAGAATGTACCACCACACCACTTACATCTTTGTACCTTGTTTAACTACAGTATCTCCTTTTTAAAAAGATGTTGTGGCTACTCAGCCGACACTTTAAGTTTCCTGTGATTGAGTCTATGCAAGGGTTATGCCGTGCCCTACCCCATTGCAAGCTTTTATACTTGTCCGATGGTGTGTCCGTGTCACTCTGCAGTTACAACGTCAAAGTCAAAACGCCAGTTGACTGAGTGCAGGGGGTTTAAGTTTCAATAAAACATTTTTACTGGCATGGGAACTCGTATGTTCACTTCCCAGCACAGATTTGTTCTTCTCGGTCTTCCACTTGCCCCCAGAAATGTGATTTGAAAGCTTTCTATTTAAGAGCAGCTGTAATCTAACATATTATTGCTGAAGACTAAACCTGGGTCTTAACATATACGCCCACAGTGAACGAACGAATGAGAGCTGTGAATGAGAGACTCCCTCTCTCGATAACTCGAGTGAGTCAGTGGGTCAAAGACAGACTCAGATAGGGTACCTCTTGGTCATGATTGAATGAGTGACCAGAAGGAGTGACTCTCTTGTTCACCCACTCACTCATAACTCAGTCCTCTCCTTAGATACACTAATCACAGACCATATATACAGTCATACATATAATTCAACAGATCAGACAAAAAAATTAACCTCTTCATTGAAATTTTCACAAATTTTAAGTTTCAATGGTATTTATTACAAGCCAAAATATTAGCATATGGCAACCAATATAATGTGCGTATTACAGACTACACCCTTTGCCCTTGAATATAAAAGTATTATGTATATCTTAGTACCGAAAGACCTTTTTTAACACATACATTTGTATCGTATTAACGCAGTATAAATATGCATGTCGACACAGGTTTTATTAAATGCATATTTTTATGGTTTATACCCCAACAGCATTACATAATCAACTTCTGTGTAATTATGGCAGCTGATTCTACGTAGGTTAATCATTGCTTTTATAAATGTGAGCAACACTAGAGCACTAAGAAAGGCTGATGTGATGTCATTCACATTTCGGTGAAGGGTGATTTTTTGCTGTTGCTCGACGACGAGAATAGAGGTTGCTAAAGTTGCCAGAAGATAAGATTTTTTTTGCTAGGGAAGGTAAAAAACCTGCTAAATGTAGAGACAACGTCGCTAAATTGGCACACCTGTGGCATGCTCAGTTTCTTCAGTCGATCTTGCTGTGCGCCTGTTGGGCATAGATGACCTGCTCTTAGAAGACTACCATATGATTGGTTGGGATTGTGTTCATTGCTGTGACGTGATGGGCTGATGTATTTTATGACGCAGTGCTCGTTATTGACAGATTATCGGCGTTTCCCATTTTCTTATCGTGTAAAATTTATACGACGACTTATAATTTATATATCATTTATATGATATGTCATTGTCCAGCCCTACTGGATGTTATAGGAAATTAATGCAGCTTTTTACTTGGGCAAAACAGCTGGAATACTGCTGAACCAGGCAGTTTTTATTATAAGCAGGAAAAGCCCCATTTATCAGTCCTGTTCAATTTTCCGTTCTCAGTCAGGAATAGAACTAATGGCATTGACTTTAAGACAGGAACAAAATGAAGAAAGTCAGAAAAGACAGCAGCAAACACAAGCACTGAAGGTAAAGAACAATAGGAATAGCCTATATGTTTATTTTAAGAACAGATTATTTAAGAAACATTTCTTGAATTTTGCGCAATTTAAAATTCGTATGCAAAGAACATAACAACAACAACAAAAACTAAATAAAGCACTCTGACAGCCTGACTTTAAATCATCCTTGAAATAAATAGTCAAAACTTCAAGAGAGTATTATAAAAACTAATAGAGACTTTGGGGAGAATTTGCAGTCAGAGGAATAAAACTGCTTTAGGGAGAATCTTTCACATGAAAGTGGGCTGCCATTTTCTTTAGCAAGACTGATGTCTCTATTTGTAATTCACTGAGTCACAGAGGGCATGCTGACAGAACTCTGTTCAATTTTCAAGCCAAACCAACATGTTTACCTCGGCAGCTATGCGGAATCCAGTCCTCATTCGAGTTCTGCTCCCCTTTTTAAAAACTTTGGTACAAGGAACTTATGGTCTGACTCTTCACACAAGAAATTGATTAACGTGCCAATAACTGGTTGCACAGTTAATATTTAGGGGAAATTCATCATGCGGCCAGTGTGGGAGGAAGTAAGGGGCCCTGAGGTTTCCAGAATGTGACGGCCCGGGTGAACCATTACTCCCCCGCTTAACGATAAAGCAACATCAGTTATTCCAGAACTAATTGACTCATTATTGACTATGTGCCCAACTCTGTATTTTAGGGAAAGAAAGGCAAGTGTTTAATTGCTACAGTTGTTGCAGATTGACATTATTCTGAATGAAAGCCCTACCCTGCCAGCTTGTTACATAACTGCAATTATACCATAGCTGTTTTATATTAGGTAGAAATATATCATTGCTTTTTGTAATTACTCACAACCCAGGTGTTTGGTTAAAAAAACTTGTGTGTATTTGAATGTTTACCACAAATCCTTTTTTAAATGGTTTCTATTTAAGCCAGATTTAAAATGCATGCATATTTTATATTGTTCCTGTCATGGAAGCCAGAGCACAATTCACACATCACCCCTCAGCCTGGGTTCACCCTCCTCAACCGACCTCCATGCCATGTTTACACATGGGTAACCCCAAAGATGGCTGACATGGAGATGTTACATATATATGCAGGTTTCCACTAAACAAAATAAGTGATGTGAAATGAACAGATCTTCACCCTGCAACCAACAAGTTGGTATTTCCTGTCAGTTTCCATGATTGCAGAGAGCAATCATGAGGGAATATCTATCTATCTATCTATCTATCTATCTATCTATCTATCTATCTATCTGTCTATCTATCTATCTATCTATCTGTCTGTCTGTCTATGTGTCTTTTTAGGCATTTATAATTTTTCACTTTTTTTGGCAAGTACGACAAAGTGGTTAGGTAATAATGAAGTCTGCTAGCATATACCATACAATACAAGCACAAGATTGATATTCTGCTATAATTACTTCCTAGACAACAATATGTCACTCCCTAAGTTTCCTCAAAGATGCCGACAGCTGTTGGATTTTGTGTGTGGGAAGAAATGGCTACCTGTTATGTTTTTAATTCATCACATATGATAAAGAAAATGTGTATTGAATATATAGGTGAACATCTCCTCTATTTGTGTAGATTTGTATTTTATTGCAAACATAAAGATACCATACAATTTCAAAGGAATAGAAGTTCTCAGAAGGTGACATAAATGCAGCAGTTGTTTGAATTAGGTTTTTTATGTAAACCACTGTGTACATTCTGTTATAAATTCATGTACAAACCTGTTTTCCTGTAGCAAAACAGACGAATGTTAGACAGGAAAATAATTGTCAGTTGGAAGCACATTGACATTAGAAAATAATAAAAATGAACATGTTGGATTCTTAAATTAGAACAACTACGGCTGTTTACCGCCGTTCTCGGCATCTGCTGCGGATCTCAGCCAGAGAGTTTCATTACTTTGTCACGCAGCAAGTCTCAGCAGAGCCGCCCGCTCAGGTATGGCCACTTGAGTCCTTTTATAAATCCTCGAATTGCGTCTCGTAAAAGGCACGTGCCAGCCCACCGACCCTGTCTCTCCACGGCGTCATTGCGTTAGAATCCTGGGGGGGTGGGGGGCACATGGGGAGAGACATTTGAGTCCTGAGGTCCTAATTAACCCCAAATCATAATGTTCCATTACCATGGATATACCCTATCAATAAAAAGCAGTGTGCAGCTCATTGTGCACATCAAACATTAATAAATTAGGCAATTTAGAAATAATTACATTTTCATTAATCAGTATAGTAGCCAAATGAGATATATAATTAAAGTTCAGACACACATCAGTTCTCTAATTAATTTCCCCTTTCCCCCTAGTTCTCTCTTATTTAACGACTTATGCCCAGTCTTTCATGTCTCTTTCTGTTTCTGCAAGTATGCATTCTATATTTTAAATAACACAATACTTAAGATGAAGGTTAGAATTCAATTAATACTGATAATAATAAAGTTCACATGTGAGAAAAAATAAAATATTTTCATGTGATTTTCATCATGTCTGTGTCATTTGGTCAGTTAACATCATAGCAAAGTACGTAAAAAAATAAATCAATGTAATAAAATTCACATATCAGAAAAGAATATTTTCAAGTGATTTTCATCATCATTTGGTCAGTGTTTAGTTTGCTAACACAATAGCAAAGTAAATTAAAAAGTGCCACCTTGGACAGATCATCACAATCTACTCACCACCCTTAAGACCAGTATTCTACAACCGGTCCTCGGGGACCCATAGATGGTCCATGTTTTTCCTGTCTCCCAGCTCCCTGCCAGACAGTCCACGTTTTTGTTCTAGTGCCAGACCCCTCCCACACATGGAGTGACAGTGTTGCAGTGCACTCATGGTTATTATGGGATACAGTGATCTGAAGGCTGTGAGCTCCCTTTGGGTGTTAATGTGGGAGGAAGCTTCACGAAACATATTGGTGTGCCTGGATGACCAAGACGACTCTTAACTACTTTGATATTTGCTCATTTATTTTTCCTCATTCATACAACTTAATTCCTTCTAAAGGGATAGTTGATCATTGAATTTAGCTTATTTTGAAACTATTTTAATGTATGTCTTGCATTACACTGTGAGATTTTTTGATATCACTAAAAAAAAGAACAGTAACTTAATAGCACAATATCTGATAAGCATTAGTGTACTTACAGTAGTTTGGTGGGTAAAATGTATAAATAGCAAATAGATTTTGTTTTATTCCCTCCATGACCTTGGCACAGTGGAGGGCTTTCTGTTCTTTTATGATTCACTGTGTAGCTATGTCCTCTGGATCTCCTAGAAGATGTTTCCAGGTCTGAACTGTAATTTAAGAATGACTACCACGAATGTACCCTGCCTGGCGTAGGGTTAACAGGACCCAGCGCTAGACCCAATCCTGTGGGAGCTGTTCAATGAAAAAACCTAGTGGGCAGGCCATAACCAGGAAGGACCCAGATGTCAGACCTTGACACTGGCTTTGGGAGTGTGAAACATTACCTCTGTTGTTGGGAAGGAGGCTGATTTAGTAGGAGAAGGATATTATTAAGATAAAGTTAGTCATACTGTATCTCCATGCATAGTGTGGACCAAACCTCTTGATTGGGGATCAAATCTGTCATGGTGAAAGACCTGCAAGCCGTGGTTGTTCATAGCAAACAGCATGTTTGAAGAAAGAGCTGCCTGCAGCAAAGGTAGTCACAGAGATGAATGCTCAAGCATGGGAGGTGTTTTGGAGGGGCTACTGTATACAGAAAGACTGTTGGGTGGTCACTGGTCTCAAAGATGTTTTGGCAAACTGTCTGGTGCCTCACACAAGGGAATAGGACCTAGCTCAGGCTTTGATAAGCAACAGGGTTACTGGGAATAGCCAGGTGATTTGAATAGTTTCTTATTAGATTTGTGCTATGCATGAAAGGTATTAGCTCGAGTATCGCTTACACTTGTTACTTGGCATTCATTGGGAGCTCAGCTTAGCTGCACTTATGCCTAGCTGACTCCTTGACAGCTGTCTGCTTATAATGTACTTTTTGCTACAATTATTTGTAATTGTTTGACAAATAAATCAATTAAATTGTTATTTTCAACCAGTATGTATCACAACACACTCATGAAAAGTACCTTGGGGTGACTCTGTTGTGAAAGGCGCTATATAAAAATTAGATTTGAATTGAATTGAATTGGTTGACAAACTTCTTTGACCTGGTTGACATGCCCTATTATCAAACTGCTTGTGGATCACTTTACCACTGAAGCTGAAGTTGCAATGGTAATCAAAAACCTTCAGATAAATTTGGTTCATCATAGGTGTGGGCGACCAAACAATTTTCCTTTGTAAAAATATAGTCCTAAAGAACAAAACAGGATTTTGGCCAAAGAACACTTCTGAACAGATTTTAATCAGTTTGTGCAATTTTGCCAACAAGTTTATTTAAAGCGAAATAAATAAGTTACTTCAGAACAAAATATCAACAAGAACAAAAACTTACAAATTGTAAACAATAAAAATGGCAACTCTTATTATGGGCTAATGCAACTCTTAAACTATTACTGAATTATTCAACATTGTCATTTTAACATGACATGACAATACCTCCTTAGGTAAAACAATAAATAGGTTCTTAAAAGGGTCAATATAAATGTAAAAAGTTTGGTAACTGTTGCCTCTGCTGCCTGTGGTTTGACTGCTCTCCTAGCCTCTATACTCTCGGCATACTGTTTCGGATGTTGTCTCTTTCAGTGATTGAAAAGGTTTGTCGTGTTGCCGTCCGTTTGTTCCTTATCGTTCGGGTAAAAGCCAAACCACTTCCATATCACCGATGTAGTTTTTTTTAGGGACCAACTCATCCATTACATTCTCGGTTACAGCCGTTGCTTCCCGCTACACTCAGAATCAAAGACTGTGGTGGAGTGAGAGTTGTACGTCATTGACGTATTTCACTTTGGTTGGTTGAGCGCTGTTTCTATAAGGCGGGCATTAAGCGGACTAGCAAATAGTGCGCTTTGGCTGGGGAAAAAAATTAGGAAGAGCGTAGAGCCGCAATAGACAGATAGAATGTAATCTATATAGACGATTCTACGATCTCTCTGCTTTGGCAGATCGTCAACACATAGATCGTCTTCACGATCTCATATCGTCATTGCCCATGTTCATCGTCAGCCCCAATATGAATATAATAAGTGTAATTTTTGAATTCTTAGCACATTGAACTCATTTATGTCAGGTGTTGTCTTCTGGTAATGATGCATTCTGTCTCCGCTTCTGTTTGTGATCTTCTTTGTCTGAATATCAAAATGCAGCCATAGCTGGAAGACCATCCTGTATTAGGCTAGAGGTGACATCTCTGCTATTTACAGATGATGTTCTTATTTTGGCCTCATCAGACAAAGAGCTTTGGCACCTACTGTACATCAGAGGTTCAATGTTGAGTGTAAAGCAGCAGGGATGAGAATCAGCAAGTCCAACTTTTAGGCAATGGTATTCTCATGGAATACATTGCATTGCTCCTTTAAGGTGATAGGGGAGTGTCTGCCTTGTGAAGGAGTTTACATGTGTCAGGGTCTTCTTGGCTATGGAGAATCCGAGTGGGGCTGCATTTTTGTAGGAGCTGAGCAGGTCTGTAGTGGGGAAATCATGAGAACAGTCTCAGGGTTAACCAGTCAATCCACATCCCTCTCCTGTTCCAGCAGCTGGGACACACACACCCCAATAATCACAGGCCATTGGCTGAATCAGGACTTGCTGGAAAGATTGGATCTCCCAGCTGATCTGGACCCTCTGGGGATCACCCAGGACAAGCTGGAGTCTGGGCCCTTGGAAAGATATGTCTGATCTAACCATAACTGCATGCTGTCAACACGATCCTCACCAGGAGAAGCATTCTCAAGATGCATGGATAAGTAGATGGTATTTGCTTTAGACCAAATTCAACCTTTGTTCCTCCCCATAAGAAAGAAACCTGTCCAGGTTTCTAAAATTAGTTAAAACAATGGATTATGATGCATATTACTGCAAAATGAAAGAGTCAATATCTGGAATTCTTTACTGAAGTAAACCACCTCCTCTGATTACATGGCTTTTACCGTAACATCATGCATATCCTTTGACTTATTATTGATATTTTATTTGCTCCACTAAAAGAGGCTGATGCTTTAGAAGTACATGCTGCACACATGGATAATTTGATTACCAAGTGTTCGTAAACACAAAATTTCACGTTTCACTCTGGTCCACAAGGACAAATACTCAAGTGAGCCAGCAATTGTGGCATCATATTAGAGCAAATACCCCTGCAATCTCTATTCTGTCACGTCACATCATATAACAATCACAGCATATAAGCATTTTAATCATTAATCACCCTGAACTCACCCCCCAAGTTTTTGTTAGTATGATGGAATACATGTAGTTTTCAACTCAGGATCAACAAGAGAATCTGCTGCTCAAACAAGAGCTTTTAAGACATCTGAAGGTATAAATATTAATAGGATATCATCAAAAATAACAATCCCCAGCTGAGCAATCTAACATGCAATGTTCTTGCATCCTTTAAACTTGCCCTGCATCACATTAAAGATCTTCATTGACTGAGATGATGCAGTGCTTCACTCGCGGTGTGATATGAAAGCCTGTCCTGCCTAATCGCCAGGGGTGGGTTTCCCTTCCTCAGCACTTCCCCCCCGCTCACCGTCCTGCGGTGGCTTTTAGCAGCTGCGTCGGCACAATCCCCGGGGCTCTCGGGGTCCCAGCCACCTCTTGATTGTGTTTTGATGTTCCTGCCAGCTTACGGAAGCATTTATTATTCAGCAGCCAAAACTTACATTTGTCAGCATGCATCTCGTCGGCATTCTTTCCGCTCGACGGGCCACTGGGGCGAGGCGTGCATGGCGCCCCGAGGCCCCGCCTCACGTTCACCAGCCACCACGGTGGGGTCCAGAGAGCGATCCACATTATTTACAATGCAGCAGGCGTCAGCATGGCCTCCAGAAGGGACCAGCCGGTCCAATATCTGCCTGAACTTCAGCACATGGAGGACAGCAGGCAGAGCAGAACATACGACTCTATAGCATGACCCACTCTGTCGCCCCCCGGAGCTCTTTATGAGTTCATGTCATGGATGTTATCCTTTTGCCTTCAGCTGTCTTTTCAGCTTTATATCAGCCCATTTCCAGCTCTCAGACGTCGCAAAAAGGGCACAACATGCAAATCCCGGGCTGTCACAGCTTCCGTTCTGTCACCTGGACTTCCAGAAAGTACTGTCGCTGCCAGCTTGTGCTGGCCTCCAGTGTAATCTCTTCCTGTTTTCCATTTTTGGCACAGATTTTAACATTTACATTTTCATTAATTTAACACATGCTTTTATCCAACGGAATGTACATTTGATAAAGCAGGTCAGACAGTCCCAGGAGCAATTGGGGTTAAAGGCCTTGCTGAAGGGCCCAGGGGTAAAATCACTCTGCCAACCATGGGACTTGATCCAGCAAACGTCTGACCACACACACTGCCCCGATGTGTGTAGTATTTAATCTTCATTTGAAAATGAGTCTGTTCAGTTAGGAAGCAATATAAAGTTTTATATGCATTTATTCAAATACACACTCTATATTGCCAAAATGATTCAGTCACCTGCCTGTGCAACACAGGTAATAATATGAAGTAGGTCCAATCTTAGCTGGTATAACAGCATTTTCACTGGATGTTGGAACAGTGCTGGAGGGATCTGCTGCTATTCAGCTACAAGAGGATTAGAAAAGCCAGGCACTGTTGTTGAGCAATCAGGTCTGGCTTGCAGTCAGCATTTCAATTCACTGCACAGGTGTTCAGTTGGGTTGTGGTCAGGGTTCTCCCATCTCAGTAAACCATTTCTGTAGAGACCTTGCCTTGTGCATAGGGAACTGTAATCATACTGAAACAGGAAAGGACCCTCTGCAAACCGTTGCCACAAAGTAGGAAGCATAGACTTGTCCAGAATGTTATTTTATGCTGTATTGTTAAGGCTTGCTTTTGCTGGAACAAGGTGAATATGACGGACAACTCCAGTCTAATATTTCTCCTCCACCAAACATTACAATTGAAAAAATCTCCAAAATTCAGTCTATGGGATACATTTTAAGAACATTTCTGTGGTACTTTCAAAATTTCTATGGGGTTTTAACAAAAATTCAATGTTGGATTGCCTGAGGACTGAGTGAGTTTTGGTTCCCAATATCGTAAGATACGATGAGGAGACCTGGCATCGGCAGCCTCGTCTCAACGACAGCGAAAAATGGACTGAGCGAGTTTTGGAAATTTGCCCTTCGATTGGCATTTCACGTACATGCAGGTAGGATTCTCCTGGCATCTGCCAAGGCCAGAATCATCCGTCTGACTGCCAGATGGTGAAGCGAATCATTCCAGAGAATACATTTCCAGAATGTTATGGTGGTGAGCTGTACAGCACTCCGGCTGGCATTTGGCACCACTCATGGTGATCTTAGGCTTCCATGTGGCTACTTGCCCATGAAATCCAACATAATTAAGCTCCTGACAAATAGGCCTTGCACTGATTTTGCTTCCAAAGACAGTCTGGAACTCAGTAGTGAGTATTCCAGTCGGGAACTTGTGACTTTTACGCACTACGTGCTTCAGCACCTGGTGGTCCCTTTCTCTGCATGGTCTATCACTTCGTAATTGAACTGCTGATGCTCCTAGACATTTTCACTTCACAATCACTTCACCTACTGTTGCCTGGGGCAGCTCTAACAAGGCAGAAGTTTGGCAAACTGACTTTCCAGGATGTAGCATCCTGTGATGGTGCCACATTGAAATGGGTGTCACACCTTCCATCATATAGTGTGTGTATATTGTGTACACACCATGCCTAGTTACCTGTGCTCCCACATTCACATGTTCTTATTTACCAGATGCTTTTGTCCAGATCAACGTATAAGTGAGGCTGGTAGTACATAAAATATAGTACATATATAGGGGTGTTGGTAGCACTGTGCTTCAAACCTAGGATGAACTACATACATACATACATACACACACATGTTTGTGTATAAATATATCCATCCATTTTCTGAAACTGCTTAATCTCAACAGGGGTCGCAGGGGGGACTGGATCTCATGAACAATGGGTGCAGGTGGAAATGCCAACACACCACAGGGCACACACACTCACAGGGACAATTTAGACTCACCAATCAACCTGCCCTGCACACTTTTGGACCGTGGGAGGAAACTGGAGCCCCTGGCGAAAACCCACACGAACATAGGGAGAGCGTGCGAACTCCACACAGAAAGGACCCAGGACTGAACCCGGGACCTTCCTGCAGTGAGGCAGCAGTGCTAACCAGTGTGCCACCCCTATATATACTTTTTTGTGTGTGTGTGTGTGTGTGTGTGTGTGTGTGTGTGTGTGTGTGTGTGTGTGTGTGTGTGTGTGTGTGTGTG
>JAODKC010000098.1:1025873-1064240 GCA_026777985.1 Mormyrops attenuatus | reverse complement strand
CCCCCCCCCCCCCCCCCCCCCCCCCCCCCCCCCCCCCCCCCCCCCCCCCCCCCCCCCCCCCCGCCCCCCCCCCCGGGTGCACGATGTCTATCATGACATTGCAATGGGAATGCATGCAATAATTACATTGTGAAACAATGCGATGTATGAAACATTTTAAATTCATTTCAGAATAATCATTTAAAATAAGACTGTTCAGGGTGCAGTTTCGCAACCAAACATAACCTTAAACTAATCCTTATGATAAAGTGAGTTTGCCTGAAACAGGACTACAGACTTTCCCAACCATACATAACTTTAATAAAATAACTAATCCATATGATAAAGTAAGTCCTCATGCTCTACATGCGTCATATGCAGCAGTTACTGACCTCAGTAACACGCGGATTCATAATAAAAGATAAGGAACGCGCTCCTACTTATTTATTTATTGGGAATTGGGGGGTTGTCAATATTGGGGGAGCATGCCCCCCCCATCCCCCTTATTTCCAACACCCCCAGCCGTAACCTTTTTCTGGATCCATACTCAGATAACGTACTCTGAATATAAGTACATGTTAAAAAAATTTACCTGCAATGTCATAAAATCCATGTCTTGCTGAGGATTTCTTTACAACTCTGAAATATTTTACACCCACCAAACCCATCCCCAAATAATCCGACTGGTTATATGGGGGGGTTCCCAGTCTCTTTGGGTGGGTCACCTGGCTCTTAAATTTAGAGAGGCCCAGGAAAGGTAGTAAAAGGATACTGCAGCTTATGAAACACAGGGTGTGGAAGACAGTCAGTTTAAAGTGAAAAATAAGAAAAATCATATTCATTTTGGAGCATGAATATTTTTAGTTTGGTCTAAAAAAGTAACTTTTACAATGAAATATGTATATGAAAAACAATGTTTTATTTTTCTACCATTCATAATAGTGATTCAAATCCTGTTTCATTTTTCTTGTCGTTTCATTATTTGAAACTAAGTTACATACATTATTTTATTCTTCTCAAATATATTAAGTAAATTTGTATATTCTGACTATGTCCTATGACATAGGGACTTGTATTGCCTGTACTATAAATGGAAAACTGTTTTCTCTTAATTTCACCTTCGAATCTCAAACTGAGACAGATTGCTGATGTGAAAATGTATGCAGAGTAAATGTATGCAGCACAGTATGAATAGAATTTTTTTAACAGCATTAACCAAATTATTTCCTTCTATCTTTTTTTTTGTATTTTATGAATATTTTTTTTAACAGTCTGATAATATATTCAATTAGAAGCACATTTCAAATTTTTAAGATATAAATATAACAATAATAATAAATAAGAAACGTGTCATATCACTTTTTAAACATGGATTTTTATCAATAAAAAATCTATACATCTATAGCTATATCTATAAAATAAGCAATTCCGCTTTGAGAGGGTCACCTTTGCAGTGGATTGCGTGATTTGATTTTGAGAGTTTCCACATGTGTGTTGAGCTACATTCATTATTCATAAAATCAGGTTCATGAATAATGCACAGTGAATGGTTATAGTGTTAGTTAATTTCGCATGTATGTAATTATCTAGTTAAGAAGGTTTTCCAGGACCATGGGTATTTCTTAGACAAACACATGAACCCTTAACAGCTGTGCCTTCCACCTCTCACAAGGACATTGTCTAAAATGTGGGCATACAGACACAGAAACAAAGAACGGCAACAGCTAAATATGCAGTTCTACAGTATAGGCTAGAACCACGCAACACAGGAGCAAAAGAGCTCTTGACACGATCCGAGACTGTGTTGCAATTAATTAATAATCTGTTGGTTTCCATTTTTACCATTAATGCCATGCAAGCATGAACACTGTTAAATAAAAAGTTGAAATTGTCAGTTTCATAGTTTAGTAGGCCTTTTGAAATTGTTTTCCAATGCCAATCTTAAACCTGTCTCAATTAATTTGCCCCCATTATGAGTAATCTCTTGGTATGCAACATGTTTGCAAAATAGGCTACAAGCGCACAGAATGATGACTATCTGAGAGCATTTAGAATCCCAGTACGGCCCTAGTCCCCTTAATGTCACAAGAGAGTGTTCTGACTGTTCACTTTATGTCCTGCTGTTTCAGCATCTGTGAGCAGTGAGGGGTTGGAGAATTGATTTCAATAACCACGTGAAACCTGAGCTATTTTGGAAAACAATCCATTACTGCCGATCGGAAGCACCTCGGCGAGGAGCCATGCCGGGCCGATTCCTCACACGATCGAGTCTCGCACCTCTAATGCAGAAGGAATTTATGAGCCTTCAAGTGTTCTCTCATTGACAACCCAAGAATTATTAATATGATTCATTGTAAACAAGTTCAGCTCTGTCCAAAAGATCTCAAATATCCTGCCAATTTTAATCCTCGTTCATTTGTTAAAATTTGCTTCTACATACATCTTGCCTAAGAGAAAATTATCTGTAGCAAAAAATGATGTATTTAGGCTGTCTATGACTCAATTCCCAATTTCCAGTGAGGACTGAGTGCTCATTCCTCTTAATAATAATCTGCTTGATAGCCATACTGCTGCAGTGGACATCCGGGTGAAAGCAGCTTATAGCTGACATGCCACCTTAGCTAAGCTTCTTGACCAATGATCTCATGAACAAATTAATTAAAGAACATTTTTGTGTCATGCTTAATCCACTTCTTTTTATGGTTTTCTAAGGTAAAAAATGCACTCGTTCCACGATTTCACCCCAAGTTTCTCCCCAATTCACCTTTGCTCATACTGTAGCACAAGCCGAATTCCGGCTGTTTTCCATATGCAGTACTTGTCCAATTCGTGCGCGCACGTTTGTTGGGGGGGGGAGGGGCAGTCCAAAAACATGCTTAGGTGAATTGCTGTCATTAAATCATTCTTAGTGTGTGATTGTGTATGGACACAGGTGAGCATAAGCCTTGATTTGTGCATTACAACTGCCAGGATATGCTGCAGACTCACTGTGACCCTGGACTAGATAAGTGGTTGGAAGATGGATGGATGATGAATCAATGGTATACTTGGTTGCAAATTGACAGCAAGATACCAGAATTGATGTATAAAAAATACTTTGTGTTTTCAGTGAGTTTGGTGTTCAACAATATATGACTTATTGACATATTAATGTATTAGCAAAATGAGAGTGACAAGAAAACTCAAACAAGATAATAAGAGTAATAATGGTGATTGATCGAGGATTTAATGGAAATAGTACGTAAGAGTAAGCCCAGGGATGGGATTTTGGCAGAGATGAAATGCAGAGCCAGACTCGGGAAGCCAGTAGAAGTGAAACGAGTGAAAAAGCTCACTCTCTTATGGAGCAGACCCAAGAAAAGCTCACTGCTCAGTATATAAAAAACCTGCTTTAGATTAAGGCCAAAGGGGTCACCTGACATGCCTACAGTAAACAGAATGGCATTGTGGGTATTAAATACATAATCCCTCATTTTGTATTTATCACAGTTTTTGCCAGTCCGAACTGAAGAACTCAGTATATTTTTGCCTAATTAGAACCAATTTCGTCCCGTAAAAGTGGATGTGATGTGAGGTTATGACACCAAATGTCATACTTATAAAGAACTAAAGCTTGGAATCTGCATTCTATTAGTATAATTAGTATCATTAAGTGCTGTCAAAGAAAATGTTGACTCCCGTATAGATGACATTCCTCTAGAACATGCGTCAGTAACCTTTTTAAAGCAAAGAGCTAAATGTTTGACCCAAGATTTACAGAGCCACGATGGGTAGAGAAGATGGTTTGAGATAAAAATTTTTTACTGCAATATGGGTGCATTTAACACAAAAACAAAACTTCAAGTACTTACAGAAAATAAAGAAAAACAATTTTGGAGGGAGGAGGCATCTCAGTTTTAAATCACTCGGACACGTAAGAGCGCCACCTTGACTCATATCACAATATTGTTCAGTTCTGCAGCGATAGTCTTCACCCTCACCCCTTCTTGAGTAAAGTTAATTTGGCTCTGCAGTCCTTTGGCTTTTACTCTCCACTTCACTACTCTATCTGTGCTGACCGAGCAGTGCGAAATGCACTCACCACTCCGAACTCAGCTGAGTATAATACGTAAATCGGAGAAAATATAATGCTTTTTTACGAAGACCTGGGAAGGCGTGGTGACGATTTACTACAAAAAGTATATGAAAGAACTAGGAATCCCAGTAAAAGTTGAAGCGTACATCCAATCTCAGGTACGGAAGAAAACTCTGGAAAGCATACCATTTGACCGGAGGTGTAATCCCCTTGTAGAGAATGACTTTGAGGAAGATGTGAATTATGCAGTTATGACAGAAGCACGCGATGGACTGCCTCACTCACATATAGCTAAAGAAATATCTAAATGAAAAATCATAATATTGACCCATAAATAAAAAATTTTTCTTTATGAAAGTATTATCCTAATATGTTAAGACATGAAAATGTGAGTGAGGATAGGCTCCGGGCCCCACGTGACCCCGGTGGAGATTAAGCGGTAATGGGTGGATGGATGGATTCTAAGAAATTTTGATGTTTGAATATTTAGTCGTCTGCCATTGTATTTAAGTTTAGGTGGTTTATGCCAACAGCTTTACAATAAATAAATAAATAAATAAAACCTAAATGATCTCATGATCTTCTGCTCATTTTTAGAAACAATCTTCCTGTTAACTCCAGGGACTGAAATTAAAGGTATAATGACAGGCAGAGATTTATTATAAGTGCTTACTTGTGTTAATTATTCTCGTGATACTTCGGAAATGATGATAGCTAAGTTGACGTCCCCCATTGTTGGATTTGGTTTCAGGCTCACAAATTGTTTCACCCACTTTGAAGTCACATTCATTCCCACTCCACTGCTGCATGACACTCTGTTATTCCTCTCAGATGCAGAATGATTCTTTCTCTGGTGTTTGTTTCATCAGAGCAATTAAAGTGGAACAGTGGTTTCCGGTGTGATAATTAGTTTGAAAAGTGAACCTGACCATGACAAGACAACTTGATTACTTTAATTTACCCACATTACCTAGTCTGGGGTTGGTATCTACTTTCTTGTCAAGCAAACAGAGGAACAGGGATGGAACAAATTGCAGAGGGCAAGAGGATCATTTTAACAAAAGGGCTTTTAATGGAAACTGAACTTTTAGACAGTGAAATAACACCATAATGTCCCTTTGTCTTAATGTAATCAACTGCAGCTACAATTTTGCTGCATCTCATCTAGTTTTTACTGCCTGGGGACAGGTTAGGTCAGTCGCTCTGTCTCAGAACCTTATCGTTTCAGAGTTGCATTGTCACGTCTACATAGTACAATAAAATTCTTACTGCCTTCAGACTATCCAGTAAATAAATAAAAAGCACTGTTTTGATAAACAAACACTCAGGAACCATGTTATTATGGGGTTATGCCTCTCGCAAGAGACATAAACTGTAGCTAGGGGCAGGTCCATCCATCTTCTAATCCCTAATCCTGATCAGAGGTATGGGGGGCGGCTGGAGTTTATCCCAGGCGGCACAGGGCTAGGGACACTACACTGGGAGAACAAGCAAAACGTACACACAGAGCAGGCGCAGCATTCAAATCCCTGATGCTGGAGGTCTGCAGCAACAAGGCCACCCATTGAGCTTCAGCACCACATCAGCCAGCTGCCTGGGGCCTCAATTATGTACTTATGGGAAACTTTTGTCTTTTTACGAATTTCTTAAAATAGGTCTGGCATGCATTCACATTATAACTACATGCATCTTTATGAATCGAGAGTGAGGGTTCGTCATTTTAATGACTGCACATTTATGCAGCACAACATTTTTGTGCACCAATTTTAGCAAGCGGCACTCATGCAGGGCTCCACCGTGTACATCTATGCAGGCATATATGCAGCTATGTTTGTTTAGCTTCTCTAGTGATAAAAATGCTCAAATAAATCATCCTCCATTTATTTTCTTGTTGCCTTAATGAGGTTATTGACAGTAGATAATTACTGCAAAATGGCTCAGCTTCACCTATAAGTGCAATTAAAATGAACAATTAAACTGAAATGTTTGCTGGCTTGATTAATTAATTTGAGCAACAAGGTGGAAATCAGTTAAAATCAACAGAAATTAAGAAAATAACTTTTTCCAACATTGTATACTTCCTCCTTAGGAATAACAACAGAAAACTCATATCCTACCAATATTTCATATAGAGATTTTTTGCCTTTTAAAGCCTCCTTTTGTAATGTTTAGAAAGAAAGCTTTGAGCACAAGCAGAATAAAAATGAAGGCCATCTTCTGCAGTTTTACTGCTGACTCCTGTCCAGACTTGTTGTGCTCACTCCTGTTAAATGCAGCTCCCATTTTGCACAGTACACCTGAGCTAGTTGAGAGGAAATCAGCTGGGTGGCAGGGATTGAAAAATAAGTTGCCTGTGTAGATAATAGTTTTAAGGCACGTTTGGTAGCTGGGGCTTTGGGATTTTAGTTGTTTAGTTTTCATCATTCTTTCAATTTGCTGCCCGGAAAGAGATTTCAGTCCAATTTGTGCTCTTCAATGAAATCATCACATTTCTTTTTAAAGATTATACATAAATATGACTATAGGGTACATTAATTATTGGTTAGGTTATTTTTTAAATTGTTTTCTTCCCAATAATTATAAAAACGATATCAGGCTCCTTAGGAGGGAAAGGTCTACTTTCTCTTTTGAGGAAGTGAGTCAGATGACTACAGTTATTTTTTACATATAATATAGATGTGCTCAGTTTGTCTCACCTGGAGGCAGAGTAACATGGCGGATTTGTGCCTGTTTTTATTAATTTTACAATGGTTTATTTATTTATTTTTTTTTGGTGGATATTTAGTCTCAACATTTCCATGGCCCAACAACATACCATGGCTTTACCATTGTGATATTAATGGTAGCCTTTAAGCCCTTTTCATGACACGGTTTTAGGGGAGTGTCGCGTAATTGGATTGCTTGTTCCTGATGGACCTAAAGATACACTTCTAACATAAAACAATTACTGACAGAAACACGGTGAAATGGAGCCTGGCGTGAGAAATAAAACGATGGTGTAGTTGCAAGTTGAAAATCCTTTGCCTCCAGTTGGGACAGCTATAAGAGGAAAAATCAACTGTCGTCCAGATTCATGGCACGTTAAGTCCCATGCGTAGAACGTCCAGGAATTGACTTCGGTTTGGTGCAGGACAATAACAGTACACCGAAATAAAAAAAACACAAAAAACACATATAGACATAATACAACAGTATAAACAAATACACTATACGGGAATACAATACAGGGAAATACAGGCACAAAAAGCAGGTATGATTTCAAAGCAAGGTATTATAAAAAAAATGCAAATATTACAAATTGTACAGTATGCAGCTCGGCTAATAATAATTTCTTAGTAAGTTAAACTAATGTGCATTATAATGGAATTTTACCTATTATAATTATAATTAAACTTGTAGCTATTGCGTAATACTCCTTGAGCCTTCTTTCAAAATCATGTATTGCAAATATGCCATTTCCCTTAAAGCCATTTCTCATAATGTTCTGTTGTCATATGTCTTAGGCAGTCAATGAATGTGTAGAGCTATTTATCTATGTATTTAGCCATTTACAGGGGCCCTACAAGGAACAGTCCGGGCCCCATTTCTCTTCACCATATACACTGCGGACTTCTCACACAACTCAACCAACTGTTTCCTGCAAAAATTCTCCGATGACTCCGCGATAGTTGGCCTCATTGCTAACTGGGATGACAAGGAGTACAGAGAAATGACACAGGACTTTGTGGAATGGTGCCAATTGAACAACCTCCAGATTAGCGCTGGAAAGACCAAAGAATTGGTAGTGGACTTTCGTAGGCACAAACATCCCCCACCCACACCAATGAACATCCAGGGGATGGACATTCAGATTGTTGACTCCGATAAGTATCTGGGTGTTCATCTGAACAATAAACTGGACTGGACCCACAATACAAACACTATTTACAATAAAGGTCATAGCAGGTTGTATCTGCTACGCAGACTGAGGTCCTTCGGAGTGCAGGGGCCACTCCTGAAGACCCTTTATGATTCTATGGTGGCATCAGCCGTCCTCTATGGTGTGGTCTGTTGGGGCAGCAGCATTTCTACTGGGGAGAGGAAAAAACTGAACAGGCTGATTAAAAAAGCCAGCTCTGTCTTGGGGCGCCCCCTCGACTCAGTGGAGGTGATGAGCGACAGGAGAACGTTGGCTAAGCTACATCCCCTGTTGGAGGACATCTCCCACCCATTACAGGACACACTGTCAGTACTGAGCAGCTCCATCAGCGACAGACTGCTGCATCCAAGGTGTGTGACAGAGAGATACCGCAGGTCTTTTCTTCCATCTGCCATTAGACAAACAATAAGCACATACCAAATCCCATGCTCATATACTCCCACACATATATTGATACAGTTTTTATGCTTTTATGTTACAGTATTCCTTTTCTTGCTGCTATTAACATGTATATATACACACATACATATGTATTTATTTATCCATCAATCAGTATAATTTACATTACATTTATACTTTATTTTTCGGCATATTGTACAGTTTTTGATTATCGTATTGTATATATTGTATTGTGGCGTCGGGCAGACCGAGGCATCGCGGGAACAGAGAAAGAAACAGAGACTTGCTTGCCGGGGAGAACACGCTCTTTATCGGTAGTCCTGAAAAGGTCTACATCAGGCACCCAACCAGCACCGAACCAATTACACACAGGAAACGCAAGGTTGTCAGACGCTGAACTGTAAGATACACACATATTGGGAGATTTACGTAAACTAATTACACAGGAGGATCAGACCGGGTACACACAAGACACAGGTAAACACATGCGCAACAATAAGGAAATATAACCATTAACAATAACAGCAACAAGACAAGGGCTATTTAGAAGTTGCACGCGGGGCATGCTGGGACATGTGCCCCACCGGTGCTACAGTATTTTATTTGATATTGTGTAAAATTACTGCTAGTGCTTGAGACTTGTCTGCATTCTGCTTATTTCTGTTGCACTGTCCACTTTGCTGCTGCAAAATGCAAATTTCCTACCTGTGGGACCAATAAAATCTTATCTTATCTTATCTTATCTTATCTCATCTTATCTGGCTATTACGTGTATATTTGCTCAGAATATATGCAAATTAACAGGAGCACAATAAAGAAATTCTATAGCTGATGATACTGTGTCAGATGGCTAGAACACTGCTTCAGTTCCCAGACCTTTTCTCACCATCATTCTCTTTAACTGCATAAGACTATTACCCAGTACTGTATATTATATTTCATAATATACATTTTTGATAGTCTTTAGACTATCGTTATCTCAGCTACACCAGTTTATATTAAAATATAATGCAATGCTAATTTTGATATTACATATATTGAACCATTGTTCTTAAAAAAGAATAAAATATTGGTCCAAGCAGTAATCCAATCAGTGGCACAGTTTATCAGTCATATCAAACTGTCTCGAGTTTCTTTAAATTACATTGAGGAAGGCTGAGTAGATCATGTGAGATTTGAGCATTCCCTATAAGCATAAATTTGCCGTTCAGAAATTGAAACAGAATAACTACAATTCAGCATTGTCAACATTGTCAACAAATAAGCTCCCACAGCAACAAAGAAGCCAGCAAACAAAGAAACAAACAAAAGAACAAGTAGATAGATAGATAGATAGATAGATAGATAGATTGGTCACAGTGCTTAATGTGCTTTCATTTTTAAAAACTTAATCCTTTTTGTAAATCGTCCTTAATCCAGCTCAGAGTAAATTCCCTCTTGTGACATAAAGTCTATTAAGTTTATTTCAGCCATCATGCTTGTGTGACTTCAAGATTCAGCTCGTCTGATATAACTTTAACATTTTAAAATCGCCAAAAACCTTGTGGGGAAACATCTGGGGAAAAAAATAAATAAATAACAGCCTCCAGCTTCTTAGGGATTCATAAAGCTCCATTTTTCTGTCACTGGTGCCGTGAAACTGGGAAAGATGTAAGACAGGAGACAATTTTTCATATGCTTAAGTTCCTAGCCTGACTGGAGGACTTATCTTTGTGTGTCTAAGCATCTGTTGTTTGTTATTGCAGATGACCGGAAACATTAATCTCCTCACCTCTGGTGAACATACCTGGCTGCCATCTAACCAACATAATGAAGAAGCTAGCAGTCCATCTGCTTTGCGCATGCCTTTCATGTGATTTTAATATGCGGAGTACTGAAATTGTGCCAGACAAAATATCAATTTGAAAAGGACAACTTGAAGTAAATTACTTCTAGTCATTTTTAAAAGCTTCGATGTGACATTTCATAGGTGACATTGCCATCCTCTTCATAGTAATACTCCTTTAGTTTAAAATTAAACAAAGGTGTGTGTGTGGGGGGGGGGGGGTTGAATCTAATTAAATGTTTTAATGAGGCACATTATGTGGCTTAAATGTTAATGAGCATTAATTGTTGGCATGCTGCTTACCTGTGTGCTTTTCTGGTGTGATCTCATCAACGTGAACCGCTGATCTGCACGGGGGTCAGGCTGGCTGGGGAAAGTAATCATACCTGCACAGACTGCTGGGAAAATGACAAACAGCCCAAGGAACAACATGCAGCATTTGGAGAAGATTGCATTTAGGTTCTTCAAAGTCGAATAGGTGGAAATTCGGGGAATTTTTCACAGCTCACTTTGAAATTCAATGAATCAACAGTGCTACTGAGACGCTCATCTAGATAAGAGTTTAAATGGACTGTAATTCAAAAGAATGCGGTATAAATTCATAATATTAATTCCTGGTGATGTTATTGCAATCCTTGTATGAGACAGGAATATTTTTCTATTTTTGGAAAAACTCTGTTTGTGGCTTTCCAGATTCGGAGGTTGTGCCCAGTCAGATCCCATGTCCAGCAGGGTGATTTCACCGCTGGGCCCCTGAGCAAGCACCTTAATCCCAGTTGCTCCAGGGACAGGCTGGCCCTGCGTTCCCAATTGTATGTCGCTATGAATAAATGTATCTGCGCAATAAATACATTTAAAATAGCTGGTATGCAATATAGACATGCAGTCTTCACAGAAAGTTATGAGATGCTTGATTAATTAAGTAAAAAAATGCAAATTTATTACAATTACTTGTTTACAAAAAAAAATCACATTATAAATGACCAGGAGTTTTCAGTGAAACAGTCATTTCAAGTAGTAATAAACTTAAACCCAAGTTATTGTAAAAGAGGCGCTACGCATATGAGTTAAAAAGCTCCTTGACAAGCAGTCTCACTGGGTGCTTTTTAATTTGTACCACCTTCGCAGTAACATAAAAGACCAAACATTTGTGTTTGGTATCACTTTGGGAACAAATGCCTACCATTGCAATTTATAGCAAATTTGCAAGCACAAAACTGAATCAATCAAAAAAACGAATGACACTTAAAGAAACGAGAAAATGCCTCTGCGGAAGATACCAATAGAGTTGCAACACCATTACTGAATTAAGCAGCCGAAGAATTTCTGTAAGCACCATATATAAAAATCGATACAGAAATTTGTGTTTGAAGGGATGCAACAATGACATTTTGGGGGGGGGGGGTGACAATAAATACAAACACCTTGTCTATTTTTCTTTTCAAAGCTAGCTGCCTATTCTGACCAGTGTGGCTGGAGGTGGGGCAGCATATAGCTGGGGTGTGCTCTGGATGGGATGCGAATTGATCACAGGACTCACACTGGCAGTCATACTCTATGGGCAAATTAGGAACACCTATCAGGATAACTGGTTTTGGACTGCAGGAGGAAACCGGAGCACTGAGAGGAAAACCACATCACCTGGGGGGGACGTGCAAACCCCACACAGGCAGCAAAGGCAAGCTGGAGGCCACCCATGCAGCCACTGTGTCACCACATCCCTTTAAAAAAAATTAAATCCATTTGGCTGAAACAACACATTTTCACATTAATATTCTACCCCTGGGAGGCCTGTACACCCTTGAGATGCAAGAAATACAGTATGAAAAGCAAAACATGAACAGGATGCTTATTGGATACTTAATATACAGGTTACATGATGCTTCTCCGTCAGAGCACAGAGTTTGCTCCATTACAAGGGGTTATAGCAATGTGTTTTCCAGGCCTGACCTCCTCTCTTTTCTTCAGCATGCGTGCGCAGAAAGACAAGTGCTGCTGGGAGAACCCATGGCGTGTTAAGAGCCTGAAATGCCACAACAGCACTGCTGGGTGGACATGCAGTAACTGCATCACATTGTCTGTGAAGGTAAAGTCATTCTTAAAAGACTTCCAGAGGTTCATGTATAGATAAAAGCACCATGGCCTCACTCTGCCAGGACTGTGGGTTCAGTTTCTTCGGCCTAAATTAGTGTCTCCCCATATTTGTGTTAGTTAACCCAAGTAGTACAGTCTGAAGGGCTTTGTGCTGAGTAAGCTGGTGTCTATAGACCGCCCTTAGTGTGTCCTGTGATGTACTGATACTCTGATTCCTGTGAATAACTACATGGGTTCAAAATTTCTGTTCACCATAAATAGATATGCAAAACTGACATTTACAGTACCTGTCAAAAGTTGGACACACCTACACATAGAATAGCCATCAGGCTATTCAACACACAGTAACTGTGGTTCCCTTACTATGCAACTTACTTCACCCTATTCACTGCCACTTTACATTACGCACATTCACACTATGCAACTTAGCCTATTTATTATCTATTGCTGCTACATCACTCTGTCTTCCATGTCTTCTGTGTATCTTGTCTTATGTTCTGTCTGCGAGGGAGGGGTTCTCAAGTAAGAATTTCATTGTGCTCTGTACGCTGTACTTTGTACATATGACAATAAACTTCAAACTTCAACATAGAAAGGTTTATACTACAGGTATATGTTAGAAAACCTATAAATAATAATGGATACTTTATTGATTCCTGTGGGAAAATTCTCTTTTCACTTCCTCCCTGTAAGTGAGAGCAAGCTGACCACGGAAGGCAGCCACCCTTTGCAGTACCCAGGGAGCTGGGGGTTAAGGGCCTCAAAGACCCACAGACATGTGGAGGTTGGGCTTGAACCAGTGACCTTCCGCTCATATGTACAAAGGCTTAGCACAATACTGTAAAATAACATATATTGAATTATGCCCTGACCAAAAAATTATTTAATACAAAATACTGTAATTATTTTTTGGGGGGTTAGCACTATTGGTTGGGACTCAGAAAGTTGCTGGTTCAAATCCCATGGTCAGCAGAATGATCCCACTTTTGGGCCCTTAACCCCAAATGCTCCAGCCACTGGCTAATCCTACTGTCTCCTCTATGCCAGCTCCATGAGGTGGCCTCCTGTGATGCTTTTCCAGCTGTTGTGAAGGAGGTCCCACATATGCTGAGCACTCATTGGCCGCTTTTCCTTCTCTTTCTCCCAAACCATCTCTACTAGGTTTAGGTCAGGTGGCCAGGTCATGTGACGCAACATGATCATTCTATTTTGTAGGCAGCTTGACGTGTCCAAACTTTTGACTGGTACTGTATATTTTCTGAACATGTATATGCTAAAAAGACACGTTCGTTTCCCAGGAAGTGCTTTATCAGCAGTGTGAAATAGTTAATAACTGCTTAAGAATTAGGATATTTAACTGCACTATAAAATATCTTTTACAGAGAAGCAGTCAAGCAGTGTCACAGCCCAGGTCTTGGGGGTGAACCTGGCACTAAGAAGCACTTAGCATGACCATGTGAAGACATAAACATGCCAATGACCGACAGCACCAAGGTCAAGGAATTAAAATGGCAAATATTGTTTAATATGGCCATCATCCCTCGCTGGAAGCTAAGCGAATTCTCAGATCTGCCAGAATCCACCAGTACAGTGACAAAGTTTGTCTAAAGAAATGTCTTACATCAGCGGTTCACTGTAAATATACAGAGTGCTGCAGAGGGCCGGTCAAAAAAATGGAGGAGGTACTTTCAAAGCTTCACTAAAGCTCTTGCGTGCATGGAAATGCGTTGCTTTGAGGCCTGCTGTTTGAGGACGTCCACAGACCCTCTGGATGAATAAGGATGGGGTGGTAGAAAGTTCATGTTACACTCAAAGTGTTTATTCCCCCTTCTTTAAAAAGGGAGCCTGTACAAAGCAAACTCAAGCAGTCCCTTCAGACACTACTGCTAAAGTTACCTCACCCAGAAGACATCCAAAGGTAGGATTCAGACTTAAACATTGACTTTTCTTGGTTTGAAAATGTGACTGAGCTTGAGGAGACTAGAGGCATTTTAATGGTTTCAAATACAGGATAAAGGAGAGAAGAGTTATTGGGCAGACAGTTAGCTCACTAGACTAAACATGAGAGGAGAACAAAGGTGTACATGTCTACGTATTTTTTTGTTAATTTATACATATTCAAAGACTTAAAGAAAAACTCATTATAAGTGTTTGTAGAATTTCATGACCAGCTCCTGAGCTGACAAGTTTTCGTTCAAGGATCGTTTGTCCAGTGTTATAGTTAATGTATGGAAATGTTCAAAGTGTCCAGTTTTCCCCCCTACTGCAACTACTACTGCAGCTAAGGCTAACAAGAAAAAGACAAACCAAGCGCACGGCGGTGAGTTGTGTTGCTGTTTTACACCTCTAAGGTCATAGGTTCAAGGCTGAACCGTGCAGTAGATAGATAGATACCTTGTTGATCCCAAAGGAAATTTAGGCATCCAGTAGCTCCAATACACAAAAATACACACAATAACAGAATAACACTCAAGGACTACAGAGGTAGAGAATGCTTCAGAGCTGCCGGATGGACTGCCGCTCGAGGCAGCACCAGTAGGCTATACACATATTGCACTTTTATAAAATAATAGTTCTATTATAAAACAATATTTTAACATTAATTATGTTAAAAGGATGTTCGTGTGATAATGTTACTGTCCTATTATTTGCAGAACTTTTGTTATAATGTAAAAACATGCAGAAAAAATAATGTTCCATTAATGTTACAACTAGAACCTTCTTCGCCAGCTTTGAGAATAACTTTGCATAACAACAGCTAAAGTTCTGGGAATGTACCCTGTTAGCTAGGTCACTTGATTAATTTAACCTCATGAGGTACTGATTAGCCAAACAAGGTGCAATAGTAGTTGAGTTCAACAAATATATGTGCACCCAGGATAGTAACATCAAATACCGTGGTGACTCGAGGAGAGGTTTTGAAATAAGAAGCTGAAATACTTTGATGGACATAAAATTGCTTCAGCTACCGTTCAATATTATTTCCGATAAAATGTAGTGCATGTGTGCCCTGTGATGGACTGGCATCCCGTCAAGCGTCTCCCCCCCCACCCTGAGCTCTGTCCAGCCTGGAGGCTCACTGCAACCCGGTATCGGATAACCAGAAGGATGGATGGATGGATGGATGGATGGATGGATGGATGGAAATATCATTTGCCATATTATTAAAATGGACAAGTTATTTATTCTTTTTTTTGATAAAATCTGAGTTTATGATGCTAAAGTGAAAAAAAAAAAACATTTTAAATGAGGAAAAAAACATACTTGCACAATATCTAGTGTAACAGAAAAATGTGGTGGTGGCAAAGAGATGCATATTTTATTGAGTCATTATTATATTTTCAGTTTGGGCCCTTAATAGGTGGCTGATGCATTCACACAATTTCTCATTGGAGGCGATTCATCTTTGGTTCCTCTTATAATGAAGCTACCTGCCATTGTACGCCCTCTTCTGGGGGAGATTACTCTTTCTCTTAATGAATTCTGGTTGTTTCCGTGCCAGGAAAACAAATTAAAGTCAAAGTAAATGGCAGGACCATCTGGTTCCCGCTCTGTTGTAGAGCGGGATGATTTGGTCTTTATTTCAATCACCTTATTTACAATTGGAAAGTCATTCTACTTCCTATGCTCCTAAGAAGATGCTTGGGCATCTGGTCAAGTCAAAGTAGGTGAGACTGTCCACTGGGTGATGGTGGATGCAGGAGGGGTTTGGGTATAACACAGAGTCTCACAGTTTGTGGGGTTCTCCGTGATCTGATATGCCCCTAAATGGTACTACTATTATGGATCAAAAGGAACACACTTAGAGGTACACTACATGTTTCATATCAAAAGGGAAAATTCCAGCAAAGACGCACATTGATGGTTAAGAAGAACAGACTGTGGGTTTACATTATTGAAAAGTATTAAGTGCCATTATAATTTATCCTGATCATTTACGTGTGTCAAGGGAGGCCCAGTATTAAGAACAAAACGTTCCTTCTGATTTCTTTATTAATCTTAAATAATCTTAAATAATCATACTTTAAGTCACATATACTGTTGATTTTTAATTTGCAAAACATACATACAAAAGGTTATTTTGAGAATTCACGATTTTTTTGCAGGTCAGTTAAAATTTAACTGTAATATGTAACATGTATTAATATGTAATATGTATTAATACATATGCAGGAATCTAGATTTTTCATAATGTTTTCCATTGAATATTTTTTCTGTTGCAATATAAAAACAAATTATAATGAGTACCAAAGCAGAGTTCAAGAAAAAAAAGCAACCAATTTCTAAATCTTGGATTCCAAAAAACAGCTATGATTTGCCTTGATAACAGTTTCACCAGCACAAGGCATTCAGTTAACAAATTTCAGCACAAAATCACCAAGTTTTCCTGTCTTCCTCGCTTTTCTGCATCAAATTCCAGAGATGGAGGGTACTTCTGGATTGCTTTACAATGTGTGGTTCTGTGGCTTAGGACTCTGTGCCCATGATTGAAAAGTCACCAGTTCAAATGCTGTGGTCGGCAGCAGAGTGATTTCACTGTTGGGCCCCTGAGTAAAGCGCTTAACCCCAATTGCTTGTGGGAATGTCTGACCCTTCTTTCCCAATAGTATGTTGGCTAAATAAATAAAAAGTTTGTTTTACACTGATGTCCAATTTGTGCCATAGTTTATATTGGATTGGGTCAGGCTGTTTGAGCTGTCCTTCACCTTGGTTGGATAATTCTTTGAGATGAGTTTTGAGATGTGCTTGGTTGATTAACATGATGAACAACAATGTTAACTGCTCAATCAGCTATAATCCTGATTAAATGGCATGATTTTGAAATTACTGCTGTAATTGTACAACTGGGGCAGTGTGGACCTCACAGTCAGCACAGTGATGTCATAATTGGGAGCTTGATCAAGGCCCTTAACCCAGGGATTCAGGGGTGCACAATTTTTCCCTAGTAACACACATCCCTCTACATGACTCACTGTCATTTAAGACAAAATGTTCAGTTTGCTTATTTGTCCATGCCATTTTGTAATTTCTTTAAATAAAGTCTGAACTAAGGTCGAAGTAGAATAATTACGATAAGTCATTTCATTCTCAGATAATTAATTTTCTTCAGGCTTTAAGAATATGCACTTAGACAAATCATACCAATGTATATTTAAAAGGGACAGCAAATATACAGGCCACAAAATAAAAGCTTCACACTATTTAAAATGAGGTAAGCAAGAAGGCAGGCCCATTGTCGGACAAGAAAATGCATTCCGGGCATGAGTCAATGTGCAGAATATCAGAGGAACCATTTTCAGGCTTGAAGTAAGATGTAGCTCAGTCGGGCTATAAACTTAATCTGCTCTCTGTCTCCCTGTGTCACCGTGGATCAATAGGAAGTCAAAGAAATTGGGCTGCATTAAAGTGGAGACCTATTTGAGACATTAAATGTGTTGCAGAACTACAGCAGAGCCATCAAGAAATAAAAGACACCAATGATTTCAAAATCTGCATTGGGCGTGCAAAATGATAAACCACCCATGGAAATCAGTATAGTAAAAAAAAAATCTCAGGTAGCACTTTACTTGTGGAGGCACGAGTAACTTAGTAACTCAGTTACTATTGCAGTACAAATATAGTAACTGCATGAAATATATGAACCATTGTGACTGATTAATGATGGATGAACATTGGGTCAGTATGTAACTAACACTTATGCTCTGCTTATTTAATACATTAAGTAAGAGTATAATACTGTATTATTTGTCAAGTAAAGCATTACCAAATCTCGTGCTTCTGAGATATCTACCAATGGCAGTTCTTTCCAAAGCATTTAAATCACTTTTTGTCAAGATCACCTAAAGTTAGAAACTAACTAGCTCTTGGGTTACTTGATCGGTAAATATATTAGTTCTAGATTTTAAAACATTTCTATATCTTTGTTGTAGTCCTGTCAAATCTTCCTTTGGTAGAAATGATCAGAAGAATATCACTCTTTCAGGAAAAATGTAATACCTTGCGTATTAAGGAAAAGCTGACAGTACTTGTCTTCAAAGCCTTCAGGTAGGTAAAAGATAACCTTGCTGATGCCTGAAGTAATTAAATGCCCCCCTTAAATTAATTGACTGGTCATCAGGAGTGAAAGTTGAAGTCGATGCTTTTGAACAGCCATGGTAAGGAGCCTTGAAATAATTGGAAACATGTCCGTCTTAATTGGTTTAACTACAAAGTGTGAATAATTTGCAGACTAAGTATGAATGATAAGCGAGATGCTGTAGTGACCCAGTGCGCATCATTGGATGGACCTTGGACTAAGTTTCACTGTAGAGCTGGTTGAATGGCGCTTTTTCTTGGACATGCTTTCACTGGACAAGAAGTTGTAAAAAATCTCCAAGCCCTTTCAGTGGCTTAGGGATACACTGAGAAGCGCAATGCAACATTTATGGACTCTTTATTTCAACTATTCAAGTAAAACAAAATACTGAAGGCTACGCATTTGGAATCATTTAAGTTTATTCCAGCCAATACACTGGCAAATACCTCATAAATATTCAAGCACCGTGGAAAATTTGAATTTCAATGCATCCCATTTCTGCACTTGTGAAGGGTATTATGAGGGCTTTATATTTCCGTTTGATACGATAAACAATTCTTTGTAGATAAATTAATGGGTAATATTAATGAATTCAGTAAAAGTTAATGAAGCAGCCATACCTTTGTGGGGAATGTGACCGTAATAAATCAATTCCCTGCATTGTGCTGCAGTGACCTTATGTGGGAGGGAAGTGCCAATCTGATGGTGTGTGTTTGCATACATTAATGCATGCACGCACGCACGTACTCACAGAATGAGCAATTTAGAGAGTCTTGGTATAGTGGTGGTTTGCTAAATGTAAGAGTGGCTCTAGGTGGGACGGTGAACAGAGCTATGTAAAATGGATGGGAGGAAGGAACAGACATTTTATTTGGGGCGGAGCAGTGGCAGGTTTGATTAAAGAAGGAGCAAAAACCTGAGGCAGGGCTGCTTCTTCATTACCACCGGGGGGCAGTGTGTGGCTCAGTGAGTTAGGATGCTGTGCCTATGATTGGAAGATGGCCGGTTCAAATCCCAGGGTTGACAGAGTGATTTCACCGTTTGGCACTGGAGGTACTTAATCCCCAATTGCTTGAGAGACTGACTGACCCTGCCTTCTCAATTGTAAGTTACATTGGACAAAAGTGTCTGTTAAATAAATAAAATGTAAGTTCACCAGAAGTTGACCCAGGGACAGCCAAATGACTTGGTGCAGTTTCTGTGCAGAAGTGACAAAGCAGATGAAAAAAAATGAGTATGTCTGTCACCGCCGTCCCTATCCAGCTGACATAGAATTGCTTATTTGTTTTCTTATACTTTTTCATATAGTGAAATGTCATGTCTCTGTTGTGGGCCTGCAGATACATGTGTTGGTGACCGTAAAGCCTTGCAATGTATCCTGTCAGACAGAGCAGAAACTGTAGGCAGCAGAGGATATATTCAGCACTGCATGTGTAGGATGAGGGCCACTGCAGCTGATTGGGGTGGGGGGGGGGGGGGTGATGATCATGTGTGGGGGACAGGGTGATAGCGTGGTTCATATGTGTGGACTTGTGCATGTGTTTGTGTGAGTTTCCTCTAGGCACTATGTAGACAGGTGCTTCAGGTGAATTTCTAATTGCTGCTATTCTGCAAATCATTGGCAGCAGGAGTCTCAGAGACGCAGAGGAGAAAATGGTCCTTTTAGACGGTGTGCTCATTGCCGTTCATCTTCTGCTGCTGCTCCGTGCCTCAGCACTGCTTATTCTCCGGGTGAATTAAAGGTCATTTTTAAGGGGTATTTCGCTAGAGGATTCCAGTAATCAGCGAGCTGTTGGGACATCAATAACATTGATAGTAAAATGAATGTGAGGGAGAAGGGAGTCACAATTAAAACTAGTGAGGCCATGTACTGTGCAAAGACATCTTCATGATTTAAAGCTGGATTCAGTCATTCAGAGTACACAAAGTATACAATGCATCCTACCTGGGGAAGAACCAAAAATGAAAACATTATCTATCCTCTGCTGAAGTCATACACTTTAAGATTTGTTTAATCTATGATATTAACCTGTTGGAAAAAAAAATCCATAAATTACAGCAGCAGTATGTATATTGCATATGTGTTATATCTAAATCTGGATTTAATCCATAAAAAAGAAAGCAAAGTATCGGTACTGAAGGTTATACGAATGCTGTCATCCTTTATTCAGTGATTAGAACATTTCCTGTCCTCCTTGTCATGTGAAAAGCATGAAATAAAATGGCCTTAAAGAATATAGGTTGCGGTTGTAGAGTTGCTCGGTGTCCTTAGGGCTGTGGAAGTATTAATTCAAATGGGGTAATGATACGTCAGACCGTGACCAAGGAGAGAAAATGGAAAAACGTCTTTCACCCCGTGGAAGTGTCCTCTTCATGACCTCACAGCGGAAATTACAATAACGACACGCCGAAGGAAAATAATTTCAATTTACCTGCAAGTGGTACCTCTACAGGCTCCTTGCTGACATGAATTAGGCAGAATCCGGAATCAGCACTCCCTTTCTCACCATAGAAAGTCTGCTGCACTTCAAACTGCTGGCAATATTCTTAAAATGCGATAGATTTTTGAAGAATTCCAAATCATGCCCAGCTTCACTTTCTTATTTTAAACGACAAACTTGAACAACCTGGACCCTCTTGGCATCTACTATGCGCTGTATTGTTAAAATGAAATTCTGTATAATAACACAATGAAAACTGTAAAATGTGTGTTTAATTTCAGACCCAAATGTCATTAGAGTAAAATATAAAATCTGGTAACAAATACATTAGTAAGGGCAGCAGCCATTTCTGGAACGAAAGAAGTAGATTTAGCAACATAGTGTCCGACTCCCCATAGAAGATAATTATATTATGACTGATTTTGGATATTCCTTAGCTGGGAGGCTTTTGAGTGGGTCAAAACCTATGAATGCAAGTATTTCATAAGCTCTCAATTATTAAATATGGCACATTTTCCAGTGATAGCTACATTATTATAATTTAAGTTTATCAAAGTATGTTTAATATTTGCTACTTTTTAATGGCATGGTGCTTTGCCGGAGGAGCATAGCAGTAATGTTACTGCTTCAAAACATGGAAGGCTTCCATCTCCCCCAGGGTCTTGTGAGTCATTTTCTCCTCCTAACATACGGATTGTTGCAATGGCTCTCAATAATACAGCATCTGCTGCACGGTCTCCTCATTTCCAGGTGATGCGGAGTGATAAATTAGCATTCCTCACACTGGAGATCACATCAATCCCACCTTCTGGGAGCAGCCGCCACCCAGGAGCTAAAGGGGGGCTTCCGCTGCAGCCTTGACCCACGTGCTACATTATGTTGGTGTCAGCGATTCATTCATGCTGCAATATATTAATTCCCCTTTGCTTTAACATTCATTTTGATTACAAATTGCCGTCAAAGGTAATGGTGGTTTGAGAGTTCCATTGTTTAGATAGCTTGCTTCATAGGACATGAGGTACGTAAGTTTCATCATAAGCATTTTGCCTAATTGATAGGAGGAAGAAACAGTAAAGGGGCATGATTGGCCAGTGCCCCCGTGACAACATGCATGGCCTTCCTTGTGGCCCCCCTAAATACATATGGTACTTGGGTCTGAAATAAATGTATTATTATTATTACTATTAGAATTGTTTACATTTATATATCTGGGTTAAAATTTTGTGCGCTGGCAACAAAAGTCGTGACGGACTTTTAACGTGGGTGTGCCAAGTGGTCAAGTTGCTTCAGTTGGTGAAAAGCAAAGTTAAAGATAGAAAAAAATAATCAAGCTTGTGGAAGCAAAACATTCTAAACAAGGAATCAGATTGTGTTACATATTTGTAAAAACTGCATAAATCACATATTGGTTTTCAAAATTGTCTTTTGCTTCTTAATGCTGGCAATCTAGTGTAAGTAATACTTTGAGGACATTAAGGTCAAATTCATCTGGTCCCCCTAACAGAACAACTGGCCCCAGTCTGCCCCCCCCCCCCTCCCCCAATTGAAATGGTTTGTTGGCTATGAATCTAATGTAAGCCTAGCAGTTTCCTTTGAGATATGATTTTCATGCCATTATACACGTAGATTCTGAAATTAATCTATTTATTTTGATGTATTCCTGCTATTTGTATTGCATTAAGCTCATTCTTCTTCCTTAGCACCTTAACTGGTTTGAAAACATTTGTTTTCTCTGTCTCTGTCCTGGGGCAGAGCCCAGAGTTTACAGAGCACTAACTGTACACAGGCATGCAGCACATTGCAGCACTCAAAACGGGAATCAGTGATGCTGCCCGGACCTGCTCTTCTGTCTCCAGTGCTCTCCCTCCCAGTGCTGCCTTCAGGTTTGTCTGACAGCAGTCTCTTCTCTGCAGGTGTCCATCTTCCAGAGATTAACTGTCAGCAACTGATAAGCCGTCCGTGGCTTAACACTGGTACGGCTGGCCACATGATGAGATGTATATATGGCTATAATTGATGATAAAGTTATGATCTCGTCCGCCAGGCTCTATTTCAGCTTTTTGAACAGGCATTTACAGCTTATGAAGCTCATTTTAATTTACAGTTGTGTGGAAAAAGTTTGCGAATCCTTTGGAATTATTTGGATTTCTGCATTAATCTCTTCTGAAACTGAATCATAATAAGGGCAATCAACTCACACATATTTCACACTTCAAATCTTTATTTGATCAAAGTTTTCCAAAATTGAAAACCTACATTGATGTAATAATAATAATAATAATTTGTATTATTATTATTATCATCACCATCATCATCCTCATCATTATTATTATTATTATTAATAATAATGATAATATTATTATTATTATTATTATCATTATTATTATTATTACAAGTAGTAGTAGCACTAGTAGCAAGAGTTTTAGTCGTAGTATTTTCTTCTTATTTTATTCTGTTTTTTATTCTTATTTTCTTCTTATCTTGTGCATCAGGAGATATTTCAACTCATTCCACTATGCAAAATAGTTTCAGTTTATGTATATTCCTAAATTTCATGCTTTAAAGGCCTGCTTCAAATCATGCCGCAGCATTTCAATGGGATTGAGGTCAGGACTCTGATTGGCTGTTCTGAAACACACTTTATTAAGCTTATGTCACTTTGTTGTCGATTTACTCCTGTGTCTTTGATCTTTGTCATGTTGCATGAGCCAGATCTGACACAGGCCTCCTTCTGCTGTGAGGGTTCCTTATGCATCCTGGAATACACTGGTCCCTCAAAGACTGTAAGTCTTACACGCTGTGTGTGTTTTTGTATGACTCTATTAACGTGATTTGAAGATGAAAATAAGATGACATTTTAGACATCCACAGATCAAGATAATTTCACTTTCAATTGAACTTTTTCTCATAACATTTTATACTGATGTCACGAAGAATGCTGAATCGAATTTTTCTATGCAAATGTCTGGGAAACGGCACCCCACTATTTTTGACCTCGCTAAAAATAAATAATTAGAATCACTTATTTTATCATTAGATTAGATATTAAATATTGTATATTGAAACGTTAACAATGGTAAAAGCTAAGTGATCTACTCACACATGCATATCTATCTAGAAATTCTAAAATAATTGAATTTCAGTGCACTACTCTATTTCAAGTAGTAATAAATTGAAAGCCAAATTGTACATCTAAAGGAGATATTCCGAGTTAAAAAGGTCATTGACAAGTAGTCTCACTGGGTGCTTTTTAATCACTAACGCCTTTGCAATAACATAAAACACCAAACATTTGTGTTTAGTATCCCTTTGGGAGCCAGAGACTACAATTGCAATTAATAGCAAAATGGCAAGAACAGAACTGAATGATTCAGTCAAAAAAAATTATGACTCTTAATAAAATTAAAATGTCTGTGAAACATATGTGCAGATGTTAAATATTGCTTATCAATGGAATGTCATAAAATCAATACATTTTCACAGAATTAAGCATCCCAAGACATTCTATGAGCACAATATATTAACAGCATTAAATGATGAAAGATTATCATACAACCTGATTATAAATTGCTATGATCCAAAAGATGAAACGTCAGGAATAATATAAGTAAAATTCAGTCAAGATTGTAAGAGTTCTTAAAAACTTACCGATTTCATTTTTCAAATAATGCATAGTGAATTCAGGAAAGTGCTGTTTTACCAAATTCATCCCAGTGATTTCCATTACTTTGACCTTCCAGCAACCAACCAGTTCCTAGGTGAATTAAGTTTTGAATACTGCAGACTTTTACAAATTATATTAGGGAGATATATCATGCAGAAAAAAACTGATTCATCTGAGAGGAAATACATCACACTAGTTATGGAGGTATCCACAGCAACGGGCCTACTACCAATATAATTAACAGCGAGATAATAGGGAAGCCACACATTCTTTTTTGTCTGGTCAATCCACTCATCACACTATAAATTTCAAGAATGCAGGAAATTACACAATACGTGTAACGCGTGCTAGCAAATGTCTGGCCTCTGAGTTACGCTATGTCTGTAAAAACAAACGACAAATTTTTTTTTTTTATACTTATTACAAAACTATACAAAAAATCTGTATCAACCTTCCATGTGCACACACTACGAAGTTTGTCACCACATGGGAATTTTGTTTAAATTGGCACAAGCAAATAAAATCAACTTCATCCATCTTCTCTCTGACACAAGAAAACACAATAAATTTGATACCCTCTTGCAGCATCATTATCCACCATAACTGCCTTTTGTGTTTTTTGATTGAGTGATTTTTTGATTTGAAATGCATTTGAAATATGAAAGTCATTATGGAAGAACTCTGCGGCAATGAGAGAGGAAGCTATCGTACTGGGACGGCATACGGCTCCTTCGTGCTCCCACAGGTTTTACTTTCCTTAAGGAAGGATAAGGTGTAAGCACCTGCTTCAGTATGAGGTCGCAGCACAACTTTTTCATGAAACATTTATTCAGTCTATTATACCCACACCCTTTGCCATCCTATCATACAGTCTTCAGTCCTAATCTTTACTATCCATCTCAAGCATATGAACTTTGTGTTGAATAGACAACATTTCTCGAAAGATTTCCAACTCTTCCAACTTTGACACACTTCCTAAAAATATTTATATTGTCAACGCTAGCTGGCTGGATTCTGTAACAAACAAAAAGTCACTCAGTATAAAACTGAGTATGTCTCATAAGCCTTCGGTATGCCTCTTAGAAGCCGACTACCTTCAACGGTATAGTGATTTCATCTTCAAGATCAAAAGTGACTCTGTCTCCTTAAAGCAGAGCAAATGCTACAGAAGAAGCTTGTTTTGTCTTCCCCAGATGGGTATGGAATTCGCCTCAGTGTCTCAGATTCGTTTCGGGTCGGTCCGCTGTCACCGCACAAAAGAGATGCGGAATTCCAGATGAACATGTTGATATTTATAGTGCGGAACCGACTCCTTATTGTCTGTCAACATGATGTAAAGGTGTGAGATTTTTAATCATCCTGATTAAAGCCCAACACCTGCGTCTTCACCAGCTGAAAACGTGGCCGATTTACAGAGGCGTGAAATAAGGGCCAAATTCCAAATGATAGGAAGAGTCACTTGAAATTAGAAACATGGATTTTGAAACATACTGGCTTCATACTAAAAATCTTTTGAAATATGAAGAAGAAGATCCAAAAAAGAAGATTCAATCTTCATCCTTTTTTGGATTCTTCCACTATTGAGATATAGATAAAAGGAGTATTTTCACATATCTGTGCACCTATATACAGTCCTGTGATGTACTGTCGCCACCCTAATCTTAGCGTATGGCCTGTAGGCCGCTTGTAATTGCTCTTTCCATGGGTGGGAGCCTATTCCAAGCAGAACAGGGCATAAGGCGGCGTACAGCCTGAATTGGATGCCAGCCAATTGCAGGGAACGTACACACCTACAGTCATGTGCTATGGGAAATCTGGAAATGCCAGGCAGCCTACGTACCCATCCATGCCAGCCATTGGCTTTTCTAATGCAGAAAACGATTATTCTGCCCAGAGTTATGAATCAGCCATGACTCTTGAAATGCAACAGACAGTCTATGACTTACACAAGGTAACAATTACTTTAGTATTCCCTTTTTTCTTTTTCTTTTCTTTGAACACACCAAGTTAAATTTTTTTTTTTTTCCGGGATATGTTGCTGTTTGTCTGCGGCGAGTGTACAGGGGAGAGATATTCATTTTTAAGTCTGTTAGTTATTTTCTGCTGAAATAGCACACTCCTACATACATGCTGTGCAGCCAGGATTGGCCAGGAATCAGCGGACAGCATTTCTCCTTCTCGCTTGCTAATTCTAATGAATGGCCCTAGTAAGCGGATCCTTCTGAACATTTCATTCGTTTATTCCTGGGACTGATCTTTATAATACCCACATATCTACAGCGTGAGTAACACAAACAATCATGTAGCATCTTTTATTGGGCCTTTCATGAAGAACTGAATTTACAATTACAGTATTTGCATACTGTCTTGTGCTTAAATATTATGTGAACACAGTATGTCTCTGTGATCTGACTTTTATTCTTTGGAGTGAACTACGAGAGTGAATGGACACGTGACAAGATGGTTGGTTCAAACCCTAGAGAAGATCTTTACATCTAAACCAAAACAGCAATGAACCTTGTGTACGCAATCCATTCATAATTCACATTCCAATGACCTATCAAATACAGGGTTGCTGGTACGCTAAGGTCTGTCTCTGGAAGCAAAGAGAGAAAGTGGTGGGAATAATTTAGAGATGTTACTTTGACCATGTGCAAGTTTTTGAACTGCAGGAGAAACCCAGAGGAGCATGCAAACTCCACACACCCAGGGCAGAGAAGAGATTCAAACCCCTAACCCTGGAGGCTACACACTGAGCCACCATGTCAGACTTGAAATTAATCATAAATATGGGACCTAAGTTCCTAGATAACTCAAAAAAATACAAATTGTTATACATAATTTATATACTTAATCCATCATGCCCACTTCAAATAAATGATTAATGCATTTGGAAACCAGTACCATTTGATTTGGCTAATCATTGCGGCAATGGAGTTATGAGTCCCGGCTGAAATTCCTTTTTATAAGCCTATGGTACTGTTTGAGGTCCTACCATCCAGGATGAAACTACACATGAGGCACAGATACATTATGTAATATCATACACTAATATAGGTCATTTAAGGTACTTAAACACCCATCCTATCCTGGGGGTTCCCATACCACGTGCCTCATGCGTCCTCTTCATGATCCTGGATTATGCATGGATGTATGACTTAAACAGACCATGATGCTATGGTCTGTGTCGGCATACAGGATGGAGATGGATTGACTTCAGAAAGTCCCATTGAGGGCTCTGCGGTGGAGCTGGCCAGGAGCACCAGATTCCTTGGGGTGCCCCTGGCAGCTGAGCTCACCTGGTCCCTCAATACCTCCTTCTTAGCCAAGAAAATGCAGCACTGTCTTCACTTCCAACGCAGCTAAGGAGGGCAAGTCTGTATCCTCCCTGTCCTGACAGGTTCTACAAGGGCACTGTCAAGAGTTTCCTGACCAGCTGGGTCACTGTCTGCGTTGGGAACTGCAATGTCTCCCGCCACAAACCTTACAACATATAGAAGTCGAGAAGATCACTGGAATGTCTCTGCCCTCCTTTGATGACACCTTTATGACACAGTGCACCTGTAAGGTCTCCAGCACCGTGGCAGACACCTCCCACCCTTCCCAAAGTCTCTTTGTCCCCCTTCTGTCTGGCAAAAGGTTCCAGAGCATCCAAGCCAGTTCTGCCAGACTCTGTAACAGCTTCTTCCTCAAGGGCCTTCCAGACTCTGAACTCTTTGCTGCCCCCTGCCCACAGATTTGAACTTTACATTAACTCTGCTGTCCACCAGCACATCACTCTGCTGCCATTTGCACTGTTACACAAACTCGTTATCTTTGATATTTATGTGTTTGTTATTACTCCTACATACCACTCTGCTGCTTCCATAATTGCATTCTATACTTTCCGTCATTGTGTACTTTTACATTTTGTGTCAGTGTTGTTCATGTGACTTGACTAAAGCTGGTTATACATAGAAGCAAGTCAATAACCTCCAGACTTTCCGGGTAAACAGAAAGGTAAACAGAAAGGTAAACCTCGGTAACGTGATCCCTCTGCTGCTGGGAAGCTAGAGGTAGCGTCTCTGTCAGTATTGTTTTGTACTGGACATAACTGCAGAACCGTGATTCTCAACCTAATTAACGCTGCGACCCAATTTTAACATGGCAGCTGAATCACAAAGTAGTAAAATTAGTCAGCTCTCTGAAATTCAACATCATGCCTACTACAATTTCACAATTGAAAAAATGCGCTTTTTTCTGATGTTATATACACCACTGTAACATTTTTAAGTAGGAGAAAAATGGGAATACATAATTTTCCAGCTCGCAACCCAGGGGTTGAGAACCACTGCTGTAGAAGCAAAAGCTGCGGGATTAACAGTCAAAAATGAGTTCGAAATCACAGCCAGCTGAAGGCAATTCATATGCAAGCATGCGTCTGACCTTTCCTCACCGGTGGTGAAACCTTTTGATAATCCTGTGACAACATCTTATGAGCACTATGGCCATTCACAAAGGCTGTGATGAAAGCAGCTCCGGTTGAATGCACAAATGTGGGCAGCGCTTACCTTTATTTATTCTTGTGTGTACGTGTATCCACAGGTCAAACATTTCATTTCACAAATGTGCACTTATTACATTCCATGGAACATGCCTGGTTCAGTTAAATGGAATTTGGTACAATATTATAAAACAGTAAAATGAATAAGGTTTAATTGCATGATGGCTGTCATTATGTCTGATTCAATAGGCAATCAACTCATCTGTTCATGATGCACTCATTACAGAATATGTGGTTTTTAATTCGCATCGTTTTTGCCTCTTTACAATAAGTAATCAGTGGGGGTTGGGTGCTGTCATGGAAGAGCAATTATGTGTGTGTGAATTGTCTGTATTTTCCCTTTATTAGGCCAGAAAAGCTTATCAACTCAGCAGTAGTGTCACAAAGCGACAGTAGCTCTCAGTAAGGCTCGTGCCGTTCCAGACCAGCGTAACTCTTCACAATCTCAATTTTAGGGAATGACCCCATCTGACCCTGTCATCGCTGTCACGCGGGCTCCGGAAAAAAAAAACAGGATGTGGCGCCCGATGAACGACTTTTCGCGGTTTGTGATTGCTGTGCAAAAATACTCTTCATGAGCTAAATATAGAGTGGTATTGTATTTCAGCACAGGAAAGAGCAAAGATATTTATCTGGGATGTCGGTGAGCATCCAGGCGAACCAAGATACCAATGACCTTCATTGCACATACAGTAAATTACTGTCATTCAGGTCTATCCTACTGAAAAACAAAATAGTTACTCTTCAATTATTAATTAGAGTTGCTCATATTTAATAGTAGTTGCTCAAAATAAATGTAAACAAATGTTAATCAAAATGTTTAACAAGCTCTTTAATTTAAATAAATGCACAGAGAAATAGATACATAAAATAATAATAGCAGTTCTAAAAATAAGAACATTTTGTGGAATATGTAATTGCACAGGGCTAAATTTGCAATGCTTGCCAGGCATTCAGAGTTAAAGCTTGGTTATCGTTTAAGATGCCAGTCAGGGAATGCTTTGGGGGAAAAGAATCGCATGTCAAAATCAAATGCATAATCAAGATGAGTCATCCACTTTCTCTAAAAGTCTTTATTTTTTAATTCTGTTCCCTCTCATCGGGATTAAAAATAAATTCATGAAATGTCAAACAATGGCTTTAGGTTTAACATTAAAACAGCTCAGAAACCGGCAAAAATTTTAAAAATCATGTCACACAAATGACAGCACATATCTTCATTTGACAAAATTTGTCAAGATTTAGGTAAAAACAAGTAGGACGTAATATTTCAACATTTTCAAACTTACAGTACGTCAGTCACGGTTAGAAAAAGAATATCTATATTGCATGTGTAAAAATAAGAGGCTTAAACTTTCATCCGTCCATTACCTATTATTCCATCCAACAATATCAAATAGTTAGTACATGTGGAAGCAAGTGTTAGTGAAGAGTAATTGGTCTATAGAAAGGTTATACAGAAATAAATAACATGTATACATGAATTATCAAAAGGAAGGAAGTTCGGGTTTTGGTCTTAAAATATATATTGGCTAGCAATGGTGGCACTTAAAACAATTCCCTTAGAGGTCACAATGTCTTAGACATCTTCAGTTTGGATGAGTGTAAAAAAATATTTAACATATATGCTTATTTGGCCGAAAATGTGAAGGCATCCGATTCACTACAGCCTATGAGATGACTGGGAATATAAAGTGCATTACACTGAACATACCTTCCCTGCTTCAGCTCACCCATGATGGCTGGCTAGGGGATAAATAAACTAGGCCTGTCTGTATCCTATTGATTTTTTCCCCTTTACTGCTTTACAGGCATCGCGTTGTCATTTCAATCTCTCTGTGGTTTGCGAGACAGGGCTGTTGCACTGTGTTGGGGATTTTATGATTCTTCGTGATTTTACTCAGAATCAATGCATGTTCATTCCCTACTGGGATTTAGTTATGTGGGGAATGATACATTTTACAGAAGAGGGAAATGAATTATCTATGCTGTATCATCCTGATCATATTAAACTCCATCTTTAGTGTTATCAAATTGTTCTTATACTACTATGGTGCTATATACGTTGCGTGTCGTTAAAATTTTTAGAAAAAAAAAACACTGATACCTGTATGGTCAAGTTTTGTTATTTGATATTGACAGGAAATGGAGAAGGCGGGGGCACGGGCATACTAGAAGGAACTTTGTGATTTGAAGAATTATTTTTTTAAAGGTTCGAGTCTCTACCCCACATCATGTACAGACGCTCCTCTACTTACGAATGAGTTACGTTTCGAACAGCCATTCGTAACTTGAAATGTTCGTAAGTCGTTGTTCATCATTTTAAGGGTATACGCAAGTATAAAGAACTAGGATGCTGGGAGTACGCACGCTAAGCTGTTGCGCGGCGGGAGTAGCGGCCAGAAGTCGTACTAGATGGAACTGGAGTGCAGAAAAAAACTTGATGTTGCGGACAGGAAACGGGAGCCCAAAGAACACAATTAGGACTTACAGTCCTCTTCGTTCGTATTTCTGAAAGTGCATAAGTTTAACGTTCGTAAGTAGAGAAGTGTCTGTATACAGTTCGGATGTTGTCACTGTCTTGTGACACTTCCTCTAGGTTTTCCCTTTTCTCCCCACACTCCAAACACATGCAAATGTGAATCAGAGTTGCCACATCACATGTGTGCCCAGTGATGGGTAGGGGGCAAAGTAAAGGGGGAGAAAGTTAGGAAAATTCCAAGGGTCCCTGAGTGACAGGTCTGTAAACATGAAAATAATGTCTTCAAGTTCACCAGTGTAAGACTAATGTGGAGCATCCATTATATAAGCAGGACAATGCTCTCCAGGCTGTGCATTATACATTTTCAAATGCATGCTGTGGAGGCAAAGAAAGCCTTGGGCAATTCTTTGCCTCAGCATCCATACATATAATTACATATAATGCACAGCTTCACAAATGTTAACATTAGTAAAATTAGATTGGTAGTCCAACAATTAATTATATAATACATTGTACCTGCCAACTTATCATTATCTGGTCATAAACAAGAGTTTACAATTTGCTGCTTTATTCCAAATTTAAATTTAACTAACATAAAGAAAGCGAACATAATTCATGCTTGCTATCTGAATCAGTTCTGCCCTAATGCATCATGGACTTCATGCTATGTAATCTGGATTTAACACATTCAGGATCACAGAAGAGATGGACACAACCAATGGAATTTCAGTTAATGATTTGAGAACAGATGCGTCTACCAGATTGATTCACGCAACAATTTATACCTGTCTATCCAAAACATAAAGTGTCACTTTTTTGTTTGCAGATTGAGTACCGTCACTTTTGTCGAGCACTAACCTGAAATGAAAAGGAAAAGCCAAATGGGGATATTATTTAATATATCGTGTTGCTAACATGAAGTCCAAAGTTCAGTTATCCTCTCTTTATTCTGAAATTTCCGTCCAACAGCTCCAATTTAATTCAGTTGGGAAGGTTTCTGTACTAAATGTATAAAATGTTTTCTTTGTTGTGCATGGTCATAAAACACCATTAAAGTGTCCTATGATCAGGCTGTCAATGACTTGGTAGTATAAAACAGCTTTGAACATAAATTAAAAGATGTTCTTTGAACTAATCTGAAAGAAGCATTAAAGCAGTCAAAGCACCCATGGCCAAGCAATCCAGGGCCTTCACAACAGGAATGTGAAAAACATATTTACAAAATATCTGTTACTTTACTGATGGTACCTTCAGTTAACCTGATTTTCCCACAAGTAGGACTCTTGAAAACGGCTGGATTATCAAATGAACCCACACCGGAAACAGACCCACACAAAAGCTTAGAAAAATATCAACATAATAATTAACACAATCAGCAATAGCTATTTCAAGTACCAAGATACTATAAATTGTGTTATGCATTAGCATGTATAGTTTTTTGACCAAAAACACTGAGACATAGATGAAGTCCTAAGCATAAACGTAAATGAATATTATAAAAGGTCAGTGCTCCATCTGTCGTTTGCACATTCACTGAGAGTAATTACAAAACCATGATGTCTCCACAAGTATCTGTGCTCCAGTATTTTAACAGAATATCCCCCCGCGAGGTTCTAGCTCCATCTCACATGAACTATAACTAAAGGGCACAAGCAAACCAAGTCCCCCTTAATGCCTGACATAAATAAAAACTCATACGGACCAAAAACATCTTTACAATACTCCTAAAATCTTTTTGTTTGGTAAAAATTGTGTTTTCTCTTTCACAAAACACAAAAAAAGTATTACACATAATTACTGCACATAACATTGTAGACTAAACATAGTTTGGTTTTGTATTTCTTCTCATCACATTAAATTGTTTTTTCATCATTGTTTCTGTTCCGGGAATACACATATGTATTCAGCTTACTGATTTTAACTGTTGCCACAGTAAACAGTTTCTTGCTTCCTCTATAAAAATAGCATATACGTTTTGTCTTGGATTGTAGTATTAACACATAGCAGTGTGCCAACAAAGATAAGTGAACATAATTTTAGCCTGACAATTTTTCTGTGCAGAATACTGGACAGCTTAGACTCTAAATACACTTGCAAGGCAGAAAGGTAAGCCTAGACTTATTATTTAGAATTAAAGATACATCGGTTTAGAACTATACATATATGTATATAGAAATAAAATACCCTGAAATATTGAGTTAAAATAAAATGCTAAAATGTTAGAAATCAGAAAAGAAATAGCTATTTTTATAAAGACACTAAGTTTAGCCCACAGCAAAAGTCAGTCTAAGATGGAAAATCTGACCTTACAGAAGGATAAAGAAAACAGAGAAGATAACCAAGCAGTAGATAATCAGTGTTTACCATTGTGGCAGAGCAGACAGACATCGCCATATGACACTGATATCTGATAGAGAACCAGAATTTTCCCTGAAAATTGAAAAAAATAATAGCTATATGATCTGCAGTTATGTTCCTTCAGGGAAGTAACTGGCTCCACTCTGTCACTGGGGTGAAAGAAAACTGGACAGAATAATTCATGCTAAATTCCAGAAGTGGGAAAAAGGAAAAAAAACAATAATAATGTAGAGGTCAGGTGACTCTGCATCTGAGAATGCATGCTGCTTGTGCATCTCATTAAGCACATTCATCTAGCCAACCATCCTTTTTCTGTAACTGCTTGTCCTATACAGGGGTCTGGGGCCTACGGGCAAAACACTGGACGGGGTGCCAATTCATCACAGGGCTCACTCACACACCATTCACAATTTGGTAACTCCAGTTAACCTCTGAATGTTTTTGGACTGTTGTGGGGGGTGGGGGGGGGCAGACTACTCAGAAGAAACCCCTCGATGACACAGAGAGAACATGAAAAGTCCACACACATGGAACCCTGGTGGAACCCCGGTTTCAGAGGCATGAGGCAAGAGGCAACAACAGTGCTAACCACTGGGCCACCACGCTACCCCTTAAGCACCATTTTCATTTCATTTATTAAAAACAATATCAAAGAAAGACGTTATTTAAATGAAGCTTAATCATAACCTAACTGGGGCTGAAGTAATATTGATCCTTAACAACAATAAACTGTACATTTTACACTCAATGAAAACTGGCGTCTCAAACAAGTGTTCAGAAACAGAGGTCATGACCAGGGTACCCTTGGTATAGCTAGTAGATTTACCTTTACATGAGTGAAATTATGCAGAACATTTTAGGGGGGTGGTAAGGAGGGTGATGTTTTAAAAGTAGACACGGGAGGGTGGCATACAGGTGCATTACTATTCTAACCTTACTGTATGTATACAGATTCTTAAAGGGGTGTTTCCCAATCCGGTCCTCTGGGACCCACAGATGGTGCACATTTTTGCTCCCACCCAGCTGCCTAACAGGGAGCAAAAAACGTGGACTGTGTACAGGTCCAGTTTGGGAAACATTGCCCAAAACAATCAAGAGAAAGACTAAAACACATTAGTATTATGGGAAATAGAGCACAGCTGCAAAGCTGCCTGCAATGGCAAACTTAGCTGAGTGGTTTCCCCTCACATGTAATAATGGTTTTGTCGAATGAAAACAGAATGCAGCAGAATGGAAAAATGATGCAGCGCAAGGATATGGTAACTAGTGAAAGCCCGTTTTCAGTCTCTTGAGCTGGACAATAATTCCATATGCCAGGGCAGAACTCAGATTTTTTTATTTTATTTTAACAGCTTTACTGATGTTTGGTTATAACAGTGTTGTGTGTAGCTCTTGTTCCTAACTGTGCCTGTACTACTTTGTACTCGTAACAGGTCATTCTCTGAAATAAATGCAAATCTAAAATGTAACTACAGCAATATGTCTTTGGGGTAAGAAAAATCAGCCCGATCCTGATCTCTTCCTGCTGAAACTACATCAAAGGATTTAAACAAAGCTCTCCTGACTCAAACTGAGACAGCAGAAGACTAATCTGACGAAAACGAACAGTTACACCCATGCAATGTGTAACGTTTGGAGGAGACTTACCCGGAAAGCTTGCAGCTGTAATTGCTAGCCTTTTCATCGAACACTGAGCTCACCAGTCAAGCAATCAACATACTTAATGTAAACTTAACCTGTATTCACAGTGCTCAGCTGTATATTACGGTCTCTTTTATTTTAATGAATGGTTTGCCTGGGCATAGAAATGATACTCTCATCAAGGTCCTACTTATCAATGCTTTGTGTTTGGAGGTCCTAATACTTTGTGTTATGGAGTCCCAATTAAAAAAATAAAGCAAACAGACTACAAATAAACAAAAAAGAAGATGAAATGTCAGTGTTCATTGAGCAGTCACTTTTAAAACTACATTGTGGTTTTCAAAGGCAGACTGTGGTTGGCACCTGAACTTATGATTGCTACTTAGGTTGTTTAAAATATACGAGTACTATGAAATAAAACACTTGAGTTATTTTCTACTGTATTTTGCATTATCCATTGTTAAAGTTATTTATTATATAAAATGTTCAATGTTTATATTGACTTTGTTGTTCATGTTATGAAGGAACAGACATATTTGTTGGCACTTAAATGCACTGCTGATTCCTGTCTCCAACAGCACATGGATCATAATTTTAAGACTGAGTGTTTCAATTGTCTTCCAAGAGTTGGCCATCTGCAAATTAACATTGATTTTTCAGAAATCACAAAGTACTTTCTGGTTAGAGTACTGACAGCTTCGTTGGTTACAATTCCAGTCAACAGAATTCTGTCCATCTGTTATTCCAAGCCTAGCCATTAGAAAAGCTGACATTTTCCTTCTTCAGAGGTTAAGTGGATACGAATAAATAATACTTCAACAGAATTGCTACAGAAAAGGAGTCTATTGATTTATGTAAAACCATTTTTGGTGCATTATTAAGAAAATTCAGGATAATTCAGAGCATCACCCTGGCTAGAAGCATTGTGATGCACTTTGTTTGACTGGGGAAGAATCCCAGATACAAAATTGTATAGAGCAAGTTATGTATGTATGACATATTACTGTATAATAATCTTATTATTATTTTCCAGATGAAAAGCATGATGTCCGCAGTAATAAAGTTGTTAGAGCATCTGCATTCTTGGAGATTAATGTACTAAAACCTAACTATGGCAAAGTCAACATTTTGCTGTGCAGATATTTAAACAACCACATCTCTGTCAAAATTCCAGATCAGGATGTGTCACAGCTCAGAAAACACACACGCGCGCGAGCACACACACGTTCTTAGCTATGTGCTACGTGCAACAGAGAGGAGCGGCAACAGCAAGAAAATGTATCTTTAAAAAAATGTGTGAATTAGTAGAAGAGAAGCATAATTCAGCCTAAAAGAGAAGAATACAGGTATTACTGAAATTATCTTCTGTATTCAGTATATTCCTACAGCAGATATATCTTCTGATGTCAACATCCTTGCTTTCGGAAGCCATCTTTCTCAACTATGCAAATCCCTAATTCCCTTCACCTTATATAACTGCCATGCTATATGGTGCTTGCAGTACTGCAGTGAAGTAAACAGGCTGATAAATCAAATCTGCGCCAGCACGCTTGTTTACAGGCCTAAACTCATCATGTTGCCATAGCAAATTTTTATCTCGCTCTCGTTTACACAACATGACTGAGCCCCCAATTAGGTGAATTACAATGTGCCCAATACCCAGCAAAGCCTTTGAGAAATTCAAAATCATTTCACATGTGACATTGCAGACCTCTCAGAAATCATGGGAGGGATGTCATGGTAAAAACCGGGACAGATACCGTACCAGCCAGTCTTACCAGAAGCTCTGAAATTCAGGATGTATGCAATGATACTTCAAAGAAAAATAAAGGGTCAAACTTTATGGGACACTCTTTACTAATGTCTAGATTTGGGTGATTATGGTGTGCCTAGATTTATCTACTATCCCGTGCCGCTGGAGGTCCCTGACACAGAGGTACTTAAAGAAAGAGACCAAAACAAACACGGCTACCTGCTCCCTGTGAACTCCGGACACCCGACTCCACCTCGATTCACCGGCTGGACTTGAGTGATGTAATCTGCACACAGACAGATGAAATGGAGGTATCCGCAAGAGGCTGGGGCGATGTAAACTGCAAGAATTGCTCAGGGAAAGAAAACAACATATTAGAGGCACAAAGTGAAGGCCAGGGTACACCATACCCTGCATATTGCTTAATATAGACAATTTTTGAAATTACACTTGGTATCATACTCACTCATAAAAAGCAACGACTTCTGTGTCTTTGATATTCACAGAATCCGGCAGGAAAAGATATTGCCCCTTCCAGTCCTTCACATTTACTGAAATATCACATTGCCCTTAACACATTTTAAAATCAGCGATACAGATGAAACAGTGCATGGATATGTTTTTATCATTTGATCTGTGGGACAAAATTCAAAGGAAAAGCTATTAACTGGCAATGATCTCATGTGAAGGACCCCTTTCTGTTCTTCAGTCTGCAGCTTAATTCACTCAGTGCATTTCATCCTGCACAGAAGATCAGTTTGGTCGGATTTTGGCGTGAAGTGTCCCCACAAGAGTAGATACAGGGAAGACTGAACATGTTTCTTCACTAAGAAACCTTCAGTGCTCCACAACTGCTCTCTAGAATACATTAATGTGCATTTCAGTATAGTGGTGCTTTTCTTTCACACCCACAGCAGAGTGCAGTGATATATAGTGGTGCTCTTTATTTAGACCTACAGTACAGTTTGGTAAAGTATAGCGATGACGATCTTTCAACCGTGCAGTGGAGTACATTAAAGTATAGTGGTGCTCTTCTTGCAAGCCTGCAACTGAGCACAGGAGAGTACAATGTGTGTGTGGGGGGGGGGGGGGGGGGCTGTCGCGTGGTGCTTGCCTGC